>CABFOV010002819.1:0-37103 GCA_902141375.1 Timema poppense | reverse complement strand
CACACACACACACACACACACACACACACACACACACACACACACACACTTTCCGGTGCAAATGAAAAAAAAAGATTCATTCAACAAACACAAACCACTGAATAATTTTCCTATTTAAAATCATCTGAGCACGGCAGTGAAATACTTAATTATTTAATTCCATCCCTCAAACAAAATTATTGTCCAATTTTACTGCATGGTATTAATTATTGTTATTTTATAGTTATTTATAATATAATATTGAAATGAAAGTTATCTGCCTCTTTTATATATAAATTAACCCTTTAACATAAATTATATTCATACATACATAGTCTCACACCATTCTCTTACAGGGTAGGCAAAAAGCTGTACACATAGCTCAACAAACAACTCTGTACTTAATCCATCCTCACTAACTTTCTCCACACTTCCCTATTCTTGCGTACTCCCTTCGCTTCAACATCCATGCACCGAGCCATACATATTTTATTCATAATTCTCTTAATGTTTCTCTTTTTTCATATATTCGTCTATCATATTTAGCCACGCTTTATTGCGCCTACCCCTTTACATCCACGCACTCTACCTTCATACTTTGCTTCGTCACTTGATTCACACCCATCCTCTGAACATCCCCAAACCAACATAACACGTTTCTTTTACATCGACCTATTCTATTCCTTTCAAACCACACTCCTTCAACACCCGTTCATTACTGACTCTGTCTGTACAAGTTCTTCCACACACATTTCTTAGATATCTCATTCCTACCACGTTAACCTTGCTCTTGTATTTCTCCTGACAGACCCACGGTTCACATCCATCCAACAATTAATAATAATAATATTTTGCACCGCGTTTTACTACTCGTTTGGGTTATACGCTTTAAGTACCAATTACTCCAATGGATTAGGAATTGGGAAGGTTGAATTAGAGGAAGTGAACCCGCATTTGCGTGGAAAACCATTTAGGAAAAACCACCCCCAGTTCACCCGACCGAGATTCGAACCTCGATCTCCCCGTCCTCAGCAGTCGAGCTAAACACGACAAGCGCGTTAGCCAACTACGCCACCGAGGCGGGTCATCCAACTATTATAATCTAATTTATTTTTAGATATTTTAATTATCTCGCGAGGTAAGGCCGATCTTTTCCTCGAAAACGTGTTCTGTTTTCTCACCTGTTGAAACTTCTCCCAGTAGAGCGGGTAATAATCGCTGCAATGGCGACGCAGCCACTTCTGTACGTCGAGCACCGACCACAAATAGACAGGTCTCGGGCGGGCGGTTTTGTGCTGGAAACAAAATAAGAACTCAACAGTATGACCTTTTTTTTTTATTTATTAAATCGGTGTTTCCAACACAAGGGCTTTTAACAACTTATAGAGGTTAGGTTGTGGTAAGTATCTTAGAAGAAATGCACCCACATTAGTATGGAAAAAGAATGAAAAAAAAATCAATTTCGATAAATATGGCTGATATTCGTTCAATTGCGTCGTCGAGAGTTCGGTGCTTTTAGACTGCCCAGACAATGCAGTGTGTTGCAAACATTTAGTAGAAAAATTTAAAAGTTCTATGTGATTTTGACAAGACTTTTTTTGGGGGGAAATAATGCGAACCGCTTGAAATAAAAATTTGAAACCAGGAAATAGAAAGTAAATAGCAGTTAAAGTACCAAGGAAGTCTGCTGACAAAGGATGCCTACCGCACCAAAGAAATTAGGTCGATGATCGCCATGGTCGACGAAACTTTCAACAAGAAGAGCCAGCAAGTTGGGTTTTTAAATTAGGAAAAAAACTAATGATATGCTACATTTAAAGCATCGCGCCGTTTGGAGCAGAAACTTGGACTCTCTGGAAGATAGAAAATAAATACTTAGAGAGCTTTGAAATATGTTGCTGGAGATGACTTGAGAAGATCAGGTGGACAGACAGGGGGACAAAATGAACAAGTCCTAAGAAGAGTGGGTGAGAAGATCAGGTGGACAGACAGGGGGACAAATGAACAAGTCCTAAGAAGAGTGGGTGAGAAGATCAGGTGGACAGACAGGGGGACAAATGAACAAGTCCTAAGAAGAGTGGGTGAGAAGAGAAACATTTTGGGTTTGATTATTTGGTATCAAGTAAACTGGATCTGACACATCCTTAGGAGGAGCTGTCTTCTGCACGACATAATAGAAGGAAAGATTGAGAGGAGCTTAGGAAGGAGGATTCAAATACTCAATGACTTGAAGGAAATTCTGGGTTCTAAAAGAGGAGGTAGAGGACAGACCGCTTTGGGGATCTAAGTTCACTGACAAAACTACAATATATCTATATATATTACATGTATAATAAACTACAATCCAATTTTCATAAGAAGAACCTTATCTGACAATTAGATTTACTTTCACGGATTCATACATCAAATCTTTTGATTTACGGCTGTCACGTTTGATAGATATTATCAATAACTATAAACAAATTTTTACTTTATTCTATAAATTGTTCTTGTGAAATTTGGACTGTAAGTCGGTTTTTCAGCTACACTTCTTTCTTAAAGGATTAATGTGATATAAATTGTAAATTCTTTAAATTAATTTAATGACTTCCAAGTTATTAAAACCCCAAAACTTATTATCCGTTGATCTCCACTTCAAGCAATTTTTTTTATTTTTTATGTCATTAGGTCCAATTAATTTATGTCATTTAAATACCCTTTTTTTTTCACTTTCCATTTACAGGATCTATATCTTCATTAATAATGTCATGCGCCATCATTCATGTGTTTGTTTTGACAAGAGATATTCTAACCATTCCTGAGATGTCTTGTGATGAGTGATGACATTTTGTTCGTGTACCACCGCTCTTTATTTTGTTAGAAGTTTGACTCAAAAAAATAAAACCTCTTTCTATTTTTGAGGTGGGCCTTTAAATATTATAAAGAAAGTTGGTCTTATAGCTTAGCTCAGTATTAAGTTGAGTCTACCCATGGGTCCCTTGTTTGATTCCCTGCATGGCCAACAAATTTATCAATGGCGAATTGTGGGTTCACCCTTTCAGTGATAAATTAACAAAAGAGGGGCTTGGTGTTATTTTATTGATTTAAGTTAGTTTGTAAGTTGTGTGCTGATAATCATTCGGTTTACAGAGATAACTTTAAATACCTGAAATAAAAAAACAACTATATTTTGTTTGACCTATTTGATGAATTTCTAAAATAGACATAGAATTTAGTTATTAAATTGTTAGTTCTGAATTTATCTCCAATAAATAATTTGATTGATAATTTTTAGGTCTTGATTTAGTAAAAAATATAGAATTTAGTCACTGAAATAAGTTTTTAAATCTAAATTTAACTAAATATCTAATTTAGTTAATAAATTACTAGTTTACAAGGTAAAAATAAATAAAACTTACAAATGATCAACAATAACTTCATTTTATTGATAAATAGTTGCATAATATCTATTTTATTAATATTTCATACAATGAACCAAGTGAAATTACTATACACAATGTCCTTGGATATATTTGGAGTTATTGTCGGTAAAGTAAATAAAATGTACGTTGATAATAACTATCCCAGTCGGGTGCACTAGAGGGGTAATTTCCTCCTCCTTCCAGAAGATTCTCCCCTTAATTACCCGCACAGATTAAATCGTTAATAAACCTGATGTTTGAATAAAATAAAACACGCTAAAATTAACCAGTTACACGAAATGTAATCAAATGAGCACTTTTGTTTCCGTTAATATGAAACGTTAACAAGAGGAGTGGAAGTTTTTAATAAAATATTATTTATTTTTACCAAAATGCAAGTTGCTAAATTATATTTAGGAGTGAGATAAAATTACAAATGGTCTACACTGGTATCTTTGTGCAGAGTTAATTTACAATCTTACGAAGACAATATTTGAAAGAACCAGGGGTGTATTGAAATTTAACACAATTGCTTGCGTTCTTAAAGATGTAAGGAGCCTATTATTTACCTAGGTCTTCTACCTACACATTATTCACAAGCCCATAGACGTTAGATCAAACGTAACTATCCAAGGACTACCGTAGAAGTTAACTGATTACCAGTATAAAATAAGAACACAAGATGTGTGCATCAAAATTTAAATATCACTGGTTGAAAAATTGTCACCAATTTCTAATATTTACTTAAATTATCTCCACTGTTGTATGTTTAATTACTACACTAAACAATTTATTTTAACTGTTAGTTGTAGTCATAATCATTTATACTAATTTCTATCATTTTATCCAGCCCATGATTAAGAATGCAGTGTCAACAAGATAAAAATAGCTTAACGATTATTCAAATTAAAAATATAAGCTATAGGTACTGAGTAAAATATGTAAAATAGGCTTTATGCGTCTGTTATAAATTTTGCATATTCAATCTATTAAAACTTTATTTTATTTTTAGTAGTCTATAACAAAAATTATAAGAAGCATAAACTATGTTTCGATATGAAGCTTCTTTTCCATGTCTGCATAGAAATTACGTAGTTCTTTCTCTCTTTCTTCAAACGTTGTGTCGACTTTAGCACATTTGCCTGTCATATCTTCAATAAAATGTTGCCATTCCAATTTGCGGCTCTCCCGTTTGTCTAGCAAAGCTGGATTCATCTGCTGCCCTTGTTCTTTCTCAAGAATACGATCACACATGCTTACAGCCACCTCAAGGTTTGCACTCAAAGGGGACAAGTGGGCATCTGCCGATAGTTGCACCCTATCGACCTGAGTATCCTTGATCTCGGTAACCTTTTGAAAGATCTGGAATATTCTCTCCACTTCTCTGTCGGATCGCTTTTCTTCGAATTCTTTCAAGAAAAATTTTACTTCTCCATTCAAGAACGGACGATGGTCAAAGAGTCTGGTCCATATTTCTCCCGTATCTTTAATGATTGGTGCCAAGCCAGGAATAGTAGTAGTAGTAGTAGTAGTGGACGATGTCACAGCCATTTTAAAAATGTAATTAATATATAAAACTTCTAAATAAGAGCAACATTGGTGAATACATTTACGGAGCCAATTACCTTGGGTTTATTAGTGGCACTAATTACTTCTTCTACCATGTTTTAATTTCACGAAAATTAATTTCTACACATCCTTAGATAACACCTGTTACAAATCATAACATTCTATTTTTGTCAGAGATAAAGTTTCGATTGGGGTTTCTGAAGGTGTTTGAGATACATAGAGCAACCAGCTGAACAAACCAAGACCATTCAAAAAATAGCTAAAACAAACTTTGACCTAAAATTAAACATTATTGAGGATCTTCTCTAATAATTAATTTAATTGCAAAGATGGCTCAAACCAGCTCGATACCAAATAGGCTCGTTCACTCAAAAGAGTAGTACAAATGAAAGTTGAAACATTTCGTCCATCGTATAGCTAGTTTACTCCCAGAGCCTTCACTCCCTTTGATAGAACGAGTAATACTAGTCACAGCTCCAACTGTGAGCAAGGAAATTATTGTCCCACTATCTCTTTATTCCGAACGAATGATATGTATCTTATCCCAACCTTATTGCTTATATATTTGCGTGTGTGGAGTAGCTATATTAATTATTCTTAGTGTAGGTATCTTTAATGCGTACATCACGTTCGTTAGTGTTAGTAATAATTATTAATTTTTAATTTCAAAAAGCGCTGCAGTCTCGCAGTAGTCAACTGATCAGACTATTGTAGTTATTTGTCTCCCACTAGTTTGTTCTCCTAGCCACTCTGGCCCAAAGGGTAAGAAGAAATAGGGAGTACAAACTGTACTAAATGACTGAATTTCAGTCAAAGCTTTGATGGCATAACGTGTAATTAAGACGTGAAGAATCCGCTCACGAACAAGATCAACTCGTTCACAGAGCTTGCGCATGAGTGAACTGTCATTATTTTATTGCTGTTTAAACAAACTGTTATATTTATTGAAGTATTAATGATAATAAACATCAATAAATAAGCTAAAGTTGTTTTAATACCAATGAGAATGGTAAAGTAGTAGGTACAACAGTTTGTAAATAAAGATATTACAAATGGTTTTCTAACAAAATGATTTTTTTTATTAAAAGCATTATAAAACTCACAGGATTTTACCTCAACGTTTGCACTTTTTAACAACGTTAAATGATTTTAAAGGGACGATACTTTATGATTAAATATTTTATGACAAAAATGATGGGCCCTCCATAAACTCTAATCCAAATAATTATTATATTAGTCTGTTTATAAATATACATTTTCAATTTCGGAAAGTTCTGGGCATGGTAAATGGACCTCATTTAACAATATACTATAAGACACACAAAAACAGTACTACCCACGAACACCTGATTCTTTTTTCCGTGTCTCTCGTCAACGTATCTCCCTTAAATAATTTCTCAATCCTAATACATGTATATAACATGCTGAACATGTGATTGTGTATAGTAAAAATAGCAAAGGGACGCTAGGGTATTACTCCTAAACCACATGGCTCAGACGCCCTTAAATTAGCTTAATCACGAATCCAAACTTTTATAATGTGGTTTTTAAAAATATAATTCAATTCAATAACAGTTTTTGCATAAAAATGAGACATCGAAAAGGTATTTAAAGATAAATCGACACTACCACATAGATCAAAGAAATCTGCTAGTGAAGCGCTGAATACAGCGAGCAGTGAAATTTATTGAACACAACTGTTCGCCACGTTGGAAGTCGAGCCGTCAGTAACAAGGTTAATTGTGATCTGAAATATCATTATAAGGTTAATATAATATTTAACTAAAAATTCATCGGAGGTGATTTTACACCATACTTGTTTAAAGGTGTCGAATGATTTAATTTATTTTCTCTCATTATAAACACTATAAATTGAGGCTTACATAATATGAACCTAGTCCTGTTGACACTACTTGTTCAATTTTTGCCGTATTTTATGTTGTCATTTCTAAATTTACATGCGATTGCTAGTAATGTATTTTAAATATTTATCACATTGTATATACATGCTTATCAATCAATCTGGTAGACGCTCTGAATTGTAATATCACATGTAAACAAGATAAATACACAAAAGTTATTAGTTTTATTACTCTCTAGATGTGCCGATTTATATTCAAGCTTGACAGAATCTGTTGCAAGGATTCATTTAATATTAATTTCTCAATTCTCCAGGCTAGTTTTCAGTTCTTAAATATCAATAAGCTGCATACTAGTATGGTATCTGTGAATTCACGAAATAATATTGTACACATTCTTGATGATACAGTCTGAACCTGTTAATTAGTTCTCATTAGGCTACATAATATATGTGGGAGTGTAAACCGACCTGCGATAAATATGTTTGGTTGTCTAGCAATATGTTAGCAACCAACTTTTTGTGGTTTACATTAATTCTTATTCCATTGTTTAGATATTGAACATCTAGATGGTGTTTTGTTTGGATCCTGGTAAACGTGTCACATTTTTAAACAATCCAACTGTCACCAGGGTGTCTTGACAAGTGGTTAACGCACTTGACACAGCTCGAGAAATTGGAGTTTAATTTTGATTAGCTGCAGGAAAAACATGTTTTTTAAAAATAAATGTCATGTCCAATATTTTCCCTGTGCTTATAAAGTTTCTTAAAAAAAACTCATGCTAATTTTAATCTCCTGAGCTAGATACAATTCAAATTTTATAGGAAGAACCTTACTCGACAGCTAGAAAAGTTACTAGATCTACTTTCATAGGAAGAACCTTATGACAGCTAGAAAAGTTACTAGATCTACTTTCATAGAAAAAACCTTATCAGACAGCTAGAAAAGTTACTAGATCTACTTTCATAGGAAGAACCTTATCTGACAGCTAGAACAGTTACTAGATCTACTTTCATAGGAAGAACCTTATCTGACCGATAGAAAAGTTACTAGATCTACTTTCATAGGAAGAACCTTATCTGACAGCTAGAAAAGTTACTAGATCTACTTTCATATTAAAAACCTTATCTGACAGATAGAAAAGTTAATAGATCTACTTTCATAGGAAAAACCTTATCTGACAGATAGAAAAGTTACTAGATCTACTTTTATAGGAAAAACCTTATCTGACAGCTAGAAAAGTTATTAGATCTACTTTGATGGGAAGAAACTTATCTGACAGCTAGAAAAGCTAGCAGATCTACTTTCATGTATTCATACATCAAGCCATTCACTTTTATTTTTACCACCACATTCTGGTGCAATTGGCCCTAAATCCGCGGTTCAGATATGATGGCCTTTGACCGTTTGGCCATCAAAGCAGGCTGAAAGGCTATTCTAATGCAAAATAAACTGTAGGTGTAAGCTTTTGCTATCAGGGCTATGGAGTCTGAAGCAATTTTGGGTGTAGGTGGAGTTGGTAAAAATTCACCGACTCCGGCTTCAAAACAAAAACTTAAATAGGCAATAAAAATTTATAGTAAATATATCATTTTAACTTTATACTATTTAGGACTGATGTTTATAATTTTGTTTGACTAATTTATTTAAATATAAATTCACAATGCCAAAAAAAGCTTCCTATGAAATCATCTGTATTGGGTGCATTTTACTGAAGTTAATTTGTTATTATTAATTAAAATACTTAACCACTTTCTGACAAAATTGGAGCTGGACATTAGAGAAACAGAGGAGCCTCGAGTCCAAGACTTGGCGTACCGTCCTCACAGTCTCGGTTGTTAGTCTATATTGATGTCAAGATTTTATTGCAGAAGATAATCGAAGATGAAGGTGAAGGAGATAGACCGCACGGTTAACGTGGCGTGGTCCCCGGCCGCCCAGCACCCTATCATGCTCGCCGCGGGGACGGCGGCCCAGCAGTTGGACTCTTCCTTCAGTACCTCCGCCTCTTTGGAACTGTACGCCTTAAACCTGACGGAACCAGGACTTGACATGGACCTCAAAGCTTCGGTCCCCAGTGAATTCAGGTGTGTGCGGGGCCCATGCAATGCAGGTAGAGGTGATTCACGTTGACACGAACCTTTAGTGGCAACGGAAAAGTTAACAGCTCAAAATATTCTTATATTCATCCACGTCACATGACTTTGACAAATGAGATATTATCTTAGTCAACTATTGGTTTAAGTACGTACTGCTACATTTTTTTTTTTTTACACATCCATTACTGTTTTCAGCATATGGCCTGGCTGGTTTTTTATTCAAGCCATATATTTTCCACTTAAGGCTAGGACAGGCTCAACATCAAGTCCTCTTGGCCGTTAATTTATCCCTTTGAAAGGGTAAACCCACATTTCACCAATGATAAATTTTTTTTGACCATGTCAAGAATCGAACCTGGGACCTCTTAGCTCAGCAGACAGAAACACTACCGACTGAGCTAAGGCATTGGATTGTTAGGAACCTCACGAAATAACAGGGTTGCCACCAACCTGAAAAGTCAGGGAATTTTTTTTAGTACATTTAATTAAATTACAGATTATTTTCTTCACGGTGTCTTCGGTAAGAAATCAATTATTTTGAGGTAAGATGGTGTACTATGTACTGTAACATCTTATTTTTGAAACCTGATTTGGTTATGGCTATGGCGGGTTTGAAAATATCATTTGCTTAGAACGAGTTTTAATTGTAGTTGATAACATAAACAAATCCGTACACACCTCTAAGTTGCCTCATACCATACCGTCTGAAAGTGTCATAAAAGCACACAGGCAACAAATTTCTAACATGTATACTCTATTTTTTTTAAGACTTTGGCTGACGAATGTGAACCTTTTCTATGCAAATTTCAGTTTGCGAGGCCCCTAATTCTTGTAAAGTGATCTCCACGACCTTTCAAGAAGTCTTATGAGTCGTGTCGTTACATCTGCCGACTGTGGTAGTGAACTTGTTGCCCTGGATCTTATTGTTGGGGAAAATATACTTCAGTTAAAACTCAGTACAGTGAAACACCTAAAGAATGTAAAGACATCTGAGAAATACATTCTTGCATTCAGGATGGAATGTCAGAAAGTTGTGGTAGTAACTGTTAAAAACTTACACGCCATTGATACTATAATATTATGTTCAGTGATTATTTTATAATACAAATCAATAAACAATTTAGTCAAAAGGTGTGTGATGGTACGTTTTTTCTACTCGCACTGTATTGGCAGCAATGGTTTAATATCGATACACATTCCTATAACGGGGAAGGAGGAGGCCATTTTCAGTATTTGTAGTTATTATCTTAAATTGACATACCATAAGTATTATTGATTTGTATTAATACCATGCATGCTAACAGCAGCTTGTTGAAAAGTCAGGGATGTTTTATCTTTTGGTCAGGGAAAGTCAGAGAAATGAAATCGAGGATGTCAGTGGCAACCCTGAATAAGTTTAGTGCTCAATATTTTTGCCATTAACGCTCTGAACTTCTTGACCACGAAGGTGGCCGACTAACTCGTTATATTGTGAAGCTGAAAAGAGACATTGTCGTCTTAAGTTTAGTGTTTGCCGCTTTTATCTTTACACATCAGATGAGTCTTTCAGGCTCTCTATCTGAACCATATGTGATTTACACTTGTTTAAAGACACAGGATGACCAAAGGGAACTTTAAGGAATTGTGCCATCAATTGTCTGCAAAGAGAATCCTATATTTTGAAAAATCACTATTAAGGAAAGGAGGAAGTCTCAGGATATAAATAAGGAATTTTTTTTTATATGACATGCTGGAGGAACTAATTTAGACAAGGCAATGAACCTGTCGAAAGACAGAACACCTAATACTATTATAACAAACTTTTTATAAAAGCACTCCTATTGCACCTATCCAGGAGTCAAACCCTGACATTCTCAACACTGACTAAATGCAATGTCGGTCTTACCACCGGTGTAAGACTCGTAACAATTTAACAATGTTTTCCTAAATGGTGTTTCACTTTCCCTCCACACAAATGGAGGTGTAATTCCTCTAAATTTGACCTTCCCCATCCCTAACTCATTAGCGTAATTAGTACATATGTGGGGCTTACGGTTAATATTGTTTTGTAGGTTTCACAAATTGGCGTGGGGCTCCTATGGTTTTGGTGGTGAACACGGGAACGGTATTATAGTTGGCGGTTGTGACGGAGGCCGCGTTCAGATATACAGTGCTGCCAAAGTGCTGGCGAAGGAAGAGGGAATCATCGCTCGGCAAGACAAACACACGGGTCCTGTGCGGGCGCTCGATTTCAACCATTATCAGGTGAGTCTGTCGGAACATGAGTTCTTGGAGCGTCCCCCCACCCCCTCTACAAGCTGATCGAAGCCCAAAGATATATTTAAAAAAAATATTATCAAACTATAAGTATGTGAATCTCATTTCCACGAACATTCAAATTCTCAGAACTCTCGAATCCCTCAAACCCCCGAGAATATTTTCGAGTTTCAAGAAAATATTAAATTCATAAGTTGAAAAAATATAAAAATAAAATTCTCTTGAGTCTACATTAATCATATTACAGCTAAAATAAAACCTGCATCAGTGTCCACATTGTTTAAGGTGTTACTCTTGCAATAGAATAGATGGCCGATGACAGGGAGTTTGATGTTCAACTGTTGTTCTTTTGGACTGAGGGTAGTTTTCTCCTCTCCCTTCATGCAAATGCAAGTACACTTTCTCTAAATTCAAGCTATCTACATGACATCCACTACTGTTTCCAGCCTGTGTCAGTTTCTTATTCAAGCCATGTATTTTCCACCGTCGTAGCTTCATGTACCTTATAATCTCTCTTAAGACTAGTAGAGACACGACATCCAGTCCCCGGCTGTTTATTCGTCATTGTGAAAGGGTAAACCCACATTTCACCAATGATAAAATTTTGAGGAATCGAACCCAGGACCCTTAGCTCAGTATACGGACACACTATTGATGGAGCTAAGGTGTATAATTATATATTTTTAATGCATACATAAATTTTCCCCAGTGAATGTTACATTATTACACAACATGTTTGAAAATATTAGTACCGTGAATAAAGTCCTGGAAAAATATGAAAGGCCTGTACTGTATATCTCGATAGGCTTACCACACTTAGTCTTCTTGTGATAGACTTATTATTATTTTATCACCACCACGTCTTACTACATCTGCGGTGACCTGGCGGTCTAGGGGTAAGGTGTCAGACTTCTATGCTGGCGGCCGGGGTTCAATCCTCGGTCCCGGCACAGATTTATCTGATTACCAAACCCTTCCTTCACCTCTGACAAGACATCTTGTGAATGTGGGGAATGCCAGGCCTCCACCATGGTTCGGATTCCACGTTAAACTGTAGGTCCTTCATTTCATCTCACAATCACCCTACCATTACACATTAGCGTAAGTGCGTATAACCCGAACGGGTAGTAAGACGCGGTGCTATTATTAATAATAATAATAATAATAATACTACCTGTTCAGGTGGTGCACATGTATTATAATTACTCTGAAGGGGTAGGGATGAGGAAGGAAGCATTTGAGAGGTAATCCGCCTGCATTTATGCGGGAAAACATTTAGGAATAACCACCTTCAATAGCTCTGACCGGGATTCGAACCTCTATTTCCTTATTGTTGGCAGGCCAATGAATGAAACCTTAGCTATCTTCTTCAAGTTGAGCTTATATTTCTGCTTCGTATTGGACTGCGACATTGCACTCCCCCTCGAACTGGTGACTAACTTGTTGCAAGTTCCCCTTTTTTTGTTGTGGTTGTTAGTCGAACCTTCTGGCGACGGGTGCCTCTGAATCTGAGATCTACATCTGGGACCTGAACAACACAGACACACCCATGTTACCTGGGGCTAAGTCCCAACCTGCCGAAGATGTGCTCTGTATTTCCTGGAACAAACAAGGTGGGCCCATTTTACTTCTACACAAGGAAGGGAACTTTAAAATCTTTGAACCTTCAAATCCTTGAGAATATTAAAAGTTTTAAGAATTTGAGATTTGGGAATCGAATTCGAAGTTTGAAAAATAAAAAAAAAAGTTTAAATTTTGAGTTGGAAGTTGTTTTCGAGCTATAATTCTGTTTATTGGTTGTAAAGCCCCAATATAATTACTGGATAAACCCAACAACCAAACCAAACCTCAGACCAGTCATTTAACACATAACTGAATGCATGACTTATAATAAAATCTATGTATAATAATTTATAAAAAAAAAATGTTTAAAATTTAGTTACCATTTCGTTTTTCAGTCGTGCTGTTATATATTTCTTACTTATTATGTTTATAATTTTCTTCCAAATTTGAATTCAATATTGGGATTTGTAGAAGTAGTATATTTGGCCTAGCTCTACTTCTAAACATTTGATAACATGAACAGCAGCTGTTGTTGTTTGCTAGTGCTATTTTTAAAAATTAATTTTAAAACTTGAAATAATTATGATAATGACATCTTTGATTAACCTGTGTGTTGATATTTCTTTCGTTGCAGTTCAACATATTCTAGCTTCTGCTTTTACTCAACGCTGTGTGGTATGGGATCTGCGTAAGAATGAACCTATCATCAAATTAAGTGATGGTTCTTCCAGGGTAAGCTGCCGCAAGTACATTCCCAATTTTATTGTGAATATCATTTTAGAAAATGAAAACACTTTCTTTTGCGGTCAACATTATTAACATTTTACTTAGAGTTGGAGCAAATCCTATATTTTATGAATCCAAATCTTAGGAAAAAAAAATTAAGAATCTTAAGAGGAAATAGAAATAAAACATAATAAAAGAAGATAGAAATAGTAACAAAATGTTAATTGTTAAACATTATTTTTATAATCCATTCATTACAACATTCACACATTCAGTTAGTTGTTAAATTACATTCAACACCTCAGCTCGGTCAGTAGCATGTCTGTCTACTGAGCTAAGGGTCCAGGGTTCGATTCCCGGCATGGCCGAAAATTTAT
The DNA here is from genome assembly GCA_902141375.1 of Timema poppense. Classification (NCBI taxonomy): domain Eukaryota; kingdom Metazoa; phylum Arthropoda; class Insecta; order Phasmatodea; family Timematidae; genus Timema; species Timema poppense. The sequence goes on along the minus strand of CABFOV010002819.1, from coordinate 23,274 downwards.
CATCGATGAAAATATGGGTTTACCCTTTCACTTTGATAAGTTAATGGCTCGGGACTGGATGTTGTAGTTGTCCTAGTTTTAAGTTATATTATAAGGCACATGAAGCTACGACAGTGGAAAATATATGGCTTGAATAAAAAAAACGACCCAGGCCGCAGGCTGGAAACCGTAATGGATGTAAAGTAAAAGCTAGGTGTTAAATTACTGGTCTGGGGCGTGGTTGTTAAGTTCGTCATGTTCATATAAATGGTTCAGAACCACCAACAGGTAGTATTAGAGCTTTAAAATATATTCTGATTGAAAAATTGAAATACTTTTTTTTTTCTTAAAAAGAATTTGAGTCTTGAATTTGACATTTTCTCGAATATCCCTGAGGATTCAAGGAATTCTAGGGATTTGAGGTTCCAATCCCTAATGTTACTATATTATTAATGTTAATTTATAGATATTTATAAAAGATTAAAATATTTCAACACTACTCCAAGCAATATTTGTTTCACTCTAGATGGCAATATTTTACTAGTACTACAAACTATTACTATTTTGAAGAATCAATTTTAGTTTATATTCAATATCATGAATGATTAATCATCAGTATCATCAGGTCTGGGCTGTATCGTTATATTCTGTTAGGAATTAAGGTTCAGAAATTTCCCATGACCAGATCTAACCTGCACACTGTATGTGACGGTAATGTACCAACTGTGATGGTTTGTTGTGCGCCAGATAAGATGGAAAGCTCTGGCGTGGCACCCGGAGGTCGCAACCCAGCTCTGTTTGGCCTCCGAGGAGGATCAGACTCCTGTGATCCAGTTGTGGGACCTGCGCTTCGCAACATCTCCTCTCAAGACCTTGGAGGGCCACAAGAGGTACTTACTCTGGGACAAGGGTTTCTAAAAATGTAGGGGTGGGGGTAAGAGAGGTAGGGGGTTAGGGGGCTTTGAGGTGAGAATGGAATGCAGAAGGTAATATAGTCAAGATTCAGACATCAGCCAATCCCACCCCCCTCATTTTATTTGAACTTATTATTATTTATACCCGGCACAGATTTATCTGATTACCAAACCCTTCCTTCACCTCTGACAAGACATCTTGTGAATGTGGGGAATGCCAGCCCTCTCCTACCATTACACATTAGCGTAAGTGTGTATAACCCGGACGGGTAGTAAGACGCGGTGATAATAATAATAATAATAATAATATCATTATTTATACTCTGAAAGATTGGTTGTGGCTCTGCGCCTTGATCATAAATATGGTTGCTTGTAAAGGTGTATGCCTTGTTCGGAGCCACATAAACTTATACTTTGTTTCGAAAAAACAATCCTCCCCCCCTTTTTCACGTGTCCTTGTTTCAGGGGTGTCCTCTCCGTGGCCTGGTGTGGCCAAGACCCGGATCTCCTGGTCAGCTGCGGCAAGGAGAACCGGATTCTGGTGTGGAACCCCAACAGCGACGCTCCGGTAAACACCGTTCATTTCCACCATACGCTACAAATATTCAATCAATTGTCACCCGCACGGATAGTCGCACGGTCTAGCGTGTCACTAGATTCGCTGGTGACGGGGAGATCAGGTGTTTCAGATCCCAGGCGGGTGTACGAAGGGTGTTATTTTTTACAATGGTTTTTCATTTATCTTTCTTTCAAATATATAGATACACACCGGTTTACCGTGAAAGGTAATAGTCTCTTGATGGATTACACTAAGGCCCTATTTGACCACGCCATAGTGGAACCATGGTAAGCTATCTACCTTTCAGGGCAAATGCAGTGTACATTTACTCCTAATCTCCTCATCCCTATCCCAACAGTGTAAATATTGGGATAGCTTGGACAGGTAATGCGGCACATTACACATTGATTGTATGGAGTCGGGGCATTGGTTTTCTTTTTTCTACAATTATGTTAGACTATAGGTGACCTGGTGGTCTAGGGGTAAGTTGTCAGACTTCCGTGCTGAGGGTCCGGGGTTCAATCCTCGGTCCTGGCACAGATTTATCTGATTACCAAACCCTTCCTTCACCTCTGACAAGACATCTTGTGAATGTGGGGAATGCCAGGCCTCCACCGTGGTTCGGATCCCACGTTAAACTGTAGGTCCCCCATTTCATCTCACAATCACCCTACCATTACACATTAGCGTAAGTGCGTATAACCCGGACGGGTAGTAAGACGCGGTGCTGATGATGATGATGATTTAGACTAAACCACTAATAACCGTCATAATTAAGTTTTTTTTATCACTAAAAATATTTGGTTCATTTGACTAAGAGCAATAAAAGCATTTTTATGTCCGGCTGCTAAGAGGATGATTTTAAACTAACAAAAATTGTTCGAATAAATTTAAAATCTACATCTGGATACGAGAATTGAATCTGGTACATCGACCTCGGTGGTCTCGGGGTGAACCGCCCATCTCAGGAGCCTTTGTTTGTGGGTTCAATCTCGGCCAGGGTCGACAAATTTTTTCTTGAGCGATAAAAACCATTAGCACGATTTCGTTCGTAGGGGAAATAAAGCCGTTGGTCCTATGTTGATTGTAGCAATTAAAATAACCCGGGAAGGTATGTGGGATTACCTTTCCTGACAAAATTGGTTGGCTCTTTAGCTCTCGCTCATAGAAATTATTATGTGTTGATATAATCAGTCGGGTCAGAAAGTGCATCTATCATAAATAATAAATAAATAAAGAATCCGGGACCTTTGGCTTAGTGTGCCATTTCTTTCCCAGCATGCTTAGAGTTATTTTTCAATTTCGAATATGACTTTGTCGAGCTGATCTCTGTAGTTACAATCAATCATTCCCCAGGCTTCCCCTTTCATATATACTTAATTGTATACTGTATAGGGTTACTATCTTTAATAACTTGATATTAGCTTAGACAGGGCGTCGTAACTATATTTCCAAAAGTTCATGAAACTAACCCGATTTTCTCTTCTTTATTTCACTTCTCTTGCAATCATTTACAGGAGTTGAAGTGGGTAAGTTGTCATTGTCTATTTTTAAAGACTTTCGATAGTTTATTATCCATGTCGCAAAAAACCAAGCAAAAAAAAAGTTGTTAATAAATAAAATCCTCTTATAAAATGACCAAGTTTTATTTGCAAATGTCATGTAAGGTACGTTTAAAATTTCCCAGTACCAAAGAGAAACGGCGAAATAATAATTGTCAAGATGAAAAATTACCTTATTCTGAATATTGCCGTTTCGTTTGAATGTGAGAGCTTTCATTTATTGCGATTTGAGGTTTTGGGAATTATGGTGTTAAGATCGATTATACCCGCGTCGGTGGTCAAATGGTCTTTTAAGGCGACACCCTAACAATAGACTGGACTGACAACGACAGGGAAGTCAATGTTCGGATAATCCGGTGTAATAAGAGTTGTTTTTCTTAAATGGTTTTTCCACTCTCCACCCACACAAATATGAGTACACTTCCTATAAATTCAACCTTCTTTGTCCTTCACACGTAATTAGTACATATGCATATAACTCGAACGAGTAGTGAGACGCGTGGCTAAAAAAACAAAATTTATTATTTCCATACAAGAAAGAATTGGGAAATTTAGTTTTACATCCTTGATCATAACATGTAATCCTCTCTCATTTAATTCACTTGTTTATGGAATTTGGCTCGTCTATTCTCGAGTGTGTCAAACATCTCGTCATGAACCAGTGTTTTTTTTTTACAGAATGGCGAAGTTGTGTGTGACTTGACCACGACAAACCAATGGCTTTTTGACGTGTCGTGGTGCCCTCGCAACCCTGCCCTCATTGCCAGCGCCAGCTTTGACGGTCACGTCAGCGTGTACTCCTTGATGGGGGGACAGCAGCAGGCCCAGACCACCAACAAGGTGAGAACTCCCAGACTCTGCTGACTCTCTCGGTCACATGACACGGACACTCTGTTTTAATGCAAGTTAGACCCACATCGGTGGACAGGCTCATATAGTCTGGTTTTCTGTTGCCTGGGTAAATACCCTCATGTCTTTAGTTGTGTGACAAGCCTAGGATGCCTGGGTAAGTGTCCTGTATTGTGTGACAAGCCCAGGGTTGAAACAATACCGGCTAAGTGTCCTGTATTGTGTGACAAGCCCAGGGTTGAAACACTGCCCGGATAAGTGTCTATGTCTTTTGACAAGTGCAAGGTCACCTCACAACCCTAGTAAGTGTCTTAATCTCCTCTGCTCCTCAGATTGCAGACTCCTTCCCTGGCATGGACCAGTTTGCTCAAGCCCCTCCCACGCAGCAGCACCAAGTGTCTGTGGACCTCCGCAAGGCCCCCAAGTGGCTCCGTAGGCCGTGTGGCGTCTCCTTCGGGGTGAGTGCTCAAGTTAACTTTGTGTAGGACTTTTTTTTTTTTCCAAAAAGTTACTTTACTGTATCATACTCGCCAATAACCAGAAATTTTCTTGAATCCTCAAATCTAGAATATCTCTAAGGATTTGAGGGCCTGCCTCTATTCGATACAGTCTATAATTATTACTATAGGCAGGCCACTTGAGTCGGAGATTCAAGATTCATATTCAAAATTAGAAGAAGAAAAAACCTCTGAATTTTGAATCTGAACTATTTATTTTAGTTCTATTATGATGATTATTACTAGTTTAAAACCTATTACAACATTGTTGAACAAACCCAACAACCAGACCCCTGATCATTGGCTTAAAACATATAGTATATTTAGTTGCAATTAGGACTGTGGAGTAGGTACGCCAAGCCTTCGACTAACTCCTTCATAAATGGCTAAAGTATATTAATTGGTAATGACAAATTTAATGAGGTAATTATATTATGTTTAAAAGACTGCACAGGAACCCGAAACCTTTGGGTTTGCACGCCCAAACTATGCCACTGGACCATCACCAGCTACCACATATACTCTCAATACGCCGACAACTAGTGAAATACCTGTTTCGGTGGCTGCACGGTCTAAGATGCTACTCTCACAATATATTAGACTGCCGAAGACGGGAGATCATGGTTCGATCCCAATCAGGTTTACTTCAGGTTGTTTTTCCTAAATGGTGACCTGGTGGTCTAGGGGGTAAGGTGTCAGACTTCTGTGCTGGCGGCCGGGGTTCAATCCTCGGTCCCGGCACAGATTTATCTGATTACCAAACCCTTCCTTCACCTCTGACAAGACATCTTGTGAATATGTGGAATACCAGGCCTCCACCGTGGTTCGGATCCCACGTTAAACTGTAGGTCCTCCATTTCATCTCACAATCACCCTACCATTACACATCAGCGTAAGTGTGTATAACCCGAACGGGTAGTAAGTCGCGGTGCTAATAATAATATTTTTTCCTAAATGGATTTCCCACTCTCTCCATACAAATGCAGGTACATTTCCTTCAAATTTAACCTTCCTCATCACAAACCCGTTAGATTAATTAGCACACAAAGGTATAACTTGAATGGTTTGTAAGTCGCGGTGCTAATAATAATATTTTTTCCTAAATGGATTTCCCACTCTCTCCATACAAATGCAGGTACATTTCCTTCAAATTTAACCTTCCTCATCACAAACCCGTTAGATTAATTAGCACACAAAGGTATAACTTGAATGGTTTGTAAGTCGCGGTGCTAATAATAATATTTTTTCCTAAATGGATTTCCCACTCTCTCCATACAAATGCAGGTACATTTCCTTCAAATTTAACCTTCCTCATCACAAACCCGTTAGATTAATTAGCACACAAAGGTATAACTTGAATGGTTTGTAAGTCGCGGTGCTAATAATAATATTTTTTCCTAAATGGATTTCCCACTCTCTCCATACAAATGCAGGTACATTTCCTTCAAATTTAACCTTCCTCATCACAAACCCGTTAGATTAATTAGCACACAAAGGTATAACTTGAATGGTTTGTAAGTCGCGGTGCTAATAATAATATTTTTTCCTAAATGGATTTCCCACTCTCTCCATACAAATGCAGGTACATTTCCTTCAAATTTAACCTTCCTCATCACAAACCCGTTAGATTAATTAGCACACAAAGGTATAACTTGAATGGTTTGTAAGACGCGGTGCTAAAAGGAACTGCTAAAAGATGACGCTGGATGGTTCAATGGTAGAGCATTGGTGTACAAGGTCAAAAGTCCCGGGTTTGATTCTCGTGTCCAGGACGTCATTTTTCACTTAATTGAATGTTTTTTATGTGTATAAAGTCGAAACGATGAGCGATACCGATCTTGTGTGGTGTAGTTTGGGGGCAAGCTGGTGATGTTCGACTCGGAGCCCTCACAGACCCAGCAGAGGTTGGTGTACGTGAGTCAGGTGGTCACGGAGACTGACCTCATCTCCAGGTCGGCCCAGCTGGAGCAGGCGCTCCAGTACTCGCAGTTCTCGGACTACTGTCAGAGCAAGGCGTCGGAGGCCCGAACCACCCACGAGCAGTCCCTGTGGACGTTCCTGTCGGCACACTTTGAGCCCAACCCCCGCGCCGAGATCCTGGCCCTTTTGGGATTCAACAACCAAGACGTCCTCGACAAGGTGACTCTTGGTGTCTCTTTGATCGGCCAATGTGGAATATGGATTTTGTTATCAACAAACTGACTACATATATATAAAAAAAAAAAGTTTGTGTTGGTCATTGGATTGAACTAGCTCAAGATAGGGATAGGGTGTAATGAGGTGGGGTGGATAGAACTAGCTCAAGATAGGGATAGCGTGTAATGAGGTGGACTGGATAGAACTAGCTCAAGATAGGGATAGGGTGTAATGAGGTGGACTGGATAGAACTAGCTCAAGATAAGGATAGGGTGTAATGAGGTGGACTGGATAGAACTAGCTCAAGATAGGGATAGAGTGTAATGAGGTGGACCGGATGGAACTATCTCAAGATAGGGATAGAGTGTAATGAGGTGGACTGGATGGAACTATCTCAAGATATACAGTGTGTAATGAGGTTGACTGGATAGAACTAGCTCAAGATAGGGATAGGGTGTAATGAGGTTGACTGGATAGAACTATATCAAGATAAAGATAGGGTGTAATGAGATGGACTGGATAGAATTAGCTCAAGATAGTGATATAAGGTGTACCTTAGTAGGTGTCGCACCGAACATTTCAAGTAATTCTGTATTGATTGCTTTTCACACTGCTAGGCTCTGATATGTGTTTTTATTTCCAGCTGAATAAATTCCTCGAAAAGGCGGCAACTCCCAAAGTTGGAAATGGAATCGATGTGTCGAGCAATCAAATCTCAGGCTCGGGACGAGAGGTAAGCAGCGTGGTTGTCCTGATACCTGGGTTTAGTAACTGGAGAGGGCTTTCTGTGTTATATATAATCTAGGGGTGTCAAACACATAGGTGTGTGTGTGTTTGTGTGTGTGTGTGTGTGTGTGTGTGTGTGTGTGTGTGTTGTGTGTGTGAAGCTTCGAAACTTTGACTTAGCTTTCAAATAAACAATAGCTTTAACTTTGTTTGGAAAAAAAAATTGGCTTTTTCAATAAAATATTCAGAGTTAAAATACTCAACTTATGCTTAATTATGGCAATTTTGAGCTGCGTATGAATTACAAATTATTAATAACGTTAATATTGTTGATTGGTTTGTAAATGGCTAGGAACTAATAAGATGGTGTAGAAACACTGAACAGCGATGTAAAATAAGTGATAGCGAAGGGCGCAAACCTGAACACACACTTCTCTCTTCATTTCTCCCTACACTTTTACACTTCCCACCCATTTCTTCACACTTCCCACCCATTTCTTCACACTTCCACAGTTACACATTTTACTTTAAACTTTTGAAAATAATCCCTTTTCATGTATAAATAACACATAAAAACAAATTAAAGTTTACTGAACTACTCGTTTGAAGAATTTTGAAAAAATTGTGTTTTGCGTCTCTTCATATGAGAACTTTAAATTATTTTATATCAATGTAGTGTTTATACGCTTTCTTATATATTTCCAAGCAATTAGGTAATAATTCTATTTATTACCAATTTGTAATTGTATTATATTTGGAAGGAGGTATAGGAAAGGTAGATAGAAACATATAAACAAGACGAACACAACATGGCTGTTACAATGAAAAGACGAACAGAGTGTTCAAACTTTACACTGCTGCCACTGGACAAAGAACCATTACCTCTTGGTCCAATCACAACAATATAAAGTTCGAACTGTGTTTTACTTTTCATTGTTAAAGCCATATTGTGTTTGTCTCCCTTTTATATGTTTCTATCCACCGTTCCTTTACCTTCTTCCAAATATAATACAATAAACTCCCACATAGAAATACAATTTCAGGATATGTGTGTATTTAGCAATATTATTACATCAAGTTGCAGTCTTGATAAAATATTACTTGTACAATATAATTATTGTTTATGAGTGTATATTTATATATACATATTGGCTGTACAAATATATTAGCTCTTGAAAATCTCCAGGAGAAGTCAAGGAATTTTAAAATATAATTTATCTGGACACCCTGTTTACATAGTTTTAAGATAATGTTAGTGACTGCTATCAGTTACTTATGATAGCCAGTTTGATTAACTACAGTTAAATAAAGCCCCCAAGCAAATCATTCCATTTATTTAATCATTAAATGCATGCTTTAACAGCCTAACAATTATGTTTTTGTGTGTATTTAATCTCATTAACAATGTTGTATGACTTATCTTACCAAAATTGATGACTTATCTGCTGTGGGGGCTGGATGTTGTGTGTTTTCTAGATTTGAGCTAGTTTATAAATCCTACGCTGTTTAAACCAGTCGGTTTAGAACGTGCATGATAAATGCCTCAAATAATAGAAATAAAAAAAATCTTGCCCTTTGATCTTTTAGGTAATAAAATATCATAATTAGCGAGCTGGTATTTGTACGTAGATTTGTTTTTGTTAGGATGTCAAACCTACTTTCCCCAAGTGGGAAATTCAGTTTTTTGTGAAAAGTGAAAATATGTGTTCCAAAATTAAATCAGCGTTATCACGTATAAAACCACTCGTATTGTGTTCAAAAAGAGTTCTCTGCCCAGTGTTTGTTATATATTTACATCCGTCAGAGTTTACAGCCTGTGGCAGTTTTTTTTATTCAAGTCATATATTTCCCTTTACCAGCTTGCTAGGCCTGTAGTAGCTTCATATCCCTGATAATCTAACTTAAGACTAGGACAGGCACAACATCCAATCCCCGACCGGTAATTCATCGTTGTGAAAGAGGAAACCCACGTCTCACCAATGATAAATATTTCGTCCATGCCGGGAATCGAACCTGAGACCCTTAGCGCTCGTTAGACACACGCTACCTACTGAGCTCAGGTCTCGGATTGTTCGTTATATTATCGACGTTTGTCTTAGGTAATTTTTTACTACTACTTCCTGAGGAAGATGCTATAAGGGCGCATCAAAATATCTGAACCCTTGAATTCCTCGAATCCTTAGGGATTTTTGAGATATAAGAATTCGAGAAAATCTAAGACTAAAAAATGCTGTTAAAATTTAAGAATTGAATTCAAGACTTTTTAAAAAATGTAAAATTTTTAGATAAAAATTGGTTAGATTTCAGAATATCGATGTATAAAAATCAGGATTCTTGACATCTCTATTAATAAATAATCATGTTTGAAACTACGTGTATAACCCTCACGAAGGCTTTGCCCCCCCTGTCACTAACCTGTGTGTCCTCACTGTTGACCTTGGTGCTGGTGTACCCCCCCTTCACCTCACCCGGTCACTCGCTCACTCCTGTATGCGTAGAGTGATTCAGACGCTGACATAGAGGGACCCGACGACGTCCAGTCTTCTCTGACGGTAAGGATCCTTTGCTCGCATGCTTGCTTCTGTCATTGTATGAACTTGTTGAATGAAATGTTTATACTTTACTCTTAACATTAATTTAATTTAGTTCTCTGGCTTTTTATTTTTATTTATAATCTTTTAGTTTATTCACTAACTACTTCGCATTCATGGAAATATTACCCCATTAGATTTGTGAAACCTTGGAATTATTGGTGTGCCAAGTTCAATTTTTCAATTCAAAGCAAACTTGAATCAATTACATGAAATATTCTCATACCTGAATCAAAGCTAGAACTATCTGTGTTAATTGTTTTATACTTTGAAAAAATGTGTCGCGACCCACTTTGGGGGCTGTATGGTTCAAGACGCTACTCTCGCAGTAGACTAACTGCCAATGACGGCAAGGTCAAGGTATTGAGGTTGTTTTTCTACTCACCTACCACACAAATGCAGGTACACTTCCTCTAAATTCAACCTCATCCCTAATTAATTACAGTGATTAGTACTTATGCATATAACCTGAAGAGGTAGTAAGACGTGGTGCTGAAAAAATACAAAATATTGTACTGATACGATTATAAAATGGAATAATTTTCAAGTGGCTTAGAAATATAAATTGTGTTTTTTTTACTATGTATTAAAAGTAAGTTGCAACTAAACCTCTGTTCCTTATTTTTTAAATCTCCACCCTGGGAATTGACTTGTATCACCATTTACCAAAGAGCGGCACAAACTCCTAAGGTTAATCTTGAACCTAATGTTTCAGGGCTTCGAAGGGACTGGAAGTGCACAGTTTGACGCCATTGCCGCCAACACTCACATGAATGGTCCGGAAAGTCTCTCCCTTGATCCGTTGAGGATATCCACAGGGGATGGTGCGTTCACTTTTTATTGGGTTGTGATGGTTTTTTTTTGTAATGGACGGTCTCTTCCCAAACTAGTATCTCTCAAATACGATCTTAGGATACCAACGTGTCAAATAAATTTCAAATTTGAGAATATTAAAAAAAAAAAAATCTATGACTAGCCCTACTACTGTGTCATCAATCATTATTATAATACTAACACATCAACCAATCTCCAGACCATTACTATCCCGATGAATATGAACAAAACCAGCCTTGGGGGCCGCATGGTCTAAGGTGTCGCTCTCGCAATAGACTATACTGCCGATAACTGGAAGTATTTTAGCACAACCCTTTTTTTTTTGTGGAAAAACTTATAATCTCACACACACACACACTTATTTTAAAAATAAATTTAATACCGAACATTTTTTAAATATAAATTATACGGAAGGAAATATTGAGGGACTCTTTGATATGAAATAATATCTTAAAATTTAACCAACTCAACTAAACTTGGTATTTCCAAGTAAAAAATAGAAATTTACTGGTGGTAAAAATTTTTTGAATTCATTGTCAATCTTTTGAGTTTAGTTTGAGCAGCTACTAAAACTAGACTCGAACTCGAAGATACGAGTACTCTCATATACCGCTATATATTTTGAGTATACTCTGTTAAACACATCGATTGTAATCAGAGTTTGTCTCTCTCTCTCTCTTTCTCTCTCAAGACCCTGAAGGTCTGCTCAGTCAGGCGCTGCTGCTGGGCAATATCGAGGCAGCAGTGGAGCTCTGCTTCCAAGAGGAGCGCTACGCTGACGCCATCATCCTGGCGATGACTGGAGGCAGTGACCTGCTGGCCAAGGCGCAGTACCTCTACTTCCAGGTGACACATAGCGGGACGCTCGTTGCATTACCCTTATAGAAAAAACATTGTTAACATTTTACTATATATTATTTTTCTTATTTTATTGGTATTGATACCATCTATCAAAAGTAACAGCCGTAGATCACATGACTTGAGGTATGAATACATGAAAGTAGATCTATTAATTTGTCCATCTTTCAAATAAAGTCCTTGCTATGAAGATTGGACACTATGTTATTTTATAAACAAGAGAATAAATTGAGACCTGTTTGGGTTTCAAATCTTCTAAAGGCATCACTCAGGCAATATACCGAACTGCCATTGACTAGGAGGTCACTGTTCAAATCCAGATTGGGTGTACAGAGTTTATTTCCCCCCCATTCTCTCTACAAACAAATGTGGGCACATTTCTTCAAAATTATAGTAACCTCATCCCTATCCCATCACCATAGTTAATGTTGTTTTGATAAATGTATTGATACTAAATCAAACTGCTGGCTACACGGTATTGATGTCTCTTTATCTGACTCTCTTTTTATTGAATTATTTGCTTAGAAAACAAAGGGCCCCCTAGCATCCCTTATATCCGCCGTGGTCACCGAGGATTGGTCCCATGTCATCAAAACGTGCGAGGTCGACAGCTGGAAGGAGGCGCTCGCCGCAACCCTCACACACTCCAAGAACGACGAGTATCCGTACCTCTGTGGTAAGTCTCGCTTAACCTGTGCGTTCTTATTTTACCCGGGGAGAGACTTTGAGACGAGACCAGCAGAGTTTACTTGGTCGAGTAGTGGAAAAACACGAAGACTAGTATAATATTTGTTCATTTGGGCATATCTGAAAGCTTAAAATGGTAGGGCGGGTGACCTGGCGGTCTAGGGGTAAGGTGTCAGGCTTCTATGCTGGCGGCCGGGGTTCAATCCTCGGTCCCGGCAAAGATTTATCTGATTACCAAACCTTTCCTTCACCTCTGACAAGACATCTTGTGAATGTGGGGAATGCCAGGCCTCCACCGTGGTTCGGATCCCACGTTAAACTGTAGGTCCTCCATTTCATCTCACAATCACCCTACCGTTACACATTAGCGTAAGTGCATATAACCCGAACGGTTACTAAGACGCGCTGTTAATAATAATAAACTAGTAGGTATTTGATTTGACGGAAAAGTGAAGTGAAGATTTAATCACGCTGACTCAAACATGTCCGATTACCCCCTGAACAATGTTTGTGAAGCGACACAAGATGTATTTCACCGTCGATATTAAACTATCCTGTTTTAAACATAAGTTACATAACTTCACGTTTAGTCAGTTTGAGGAAAGGTGACATTTTATTACTCTTTTCTTTGATCTAAGCTGCCGGCATGAAGTGACGCGGCGTTAGGGATTTGGTGTTCCTATTCACCCCATCTCCTCGTGAATACCACTTTTTTTTTTTTGAGATTATGATTCCCCTCTCTCTTCATTGTGCGCATTGTTGCGGACCTTTCAGAGCAGCTGGGTGACCGTCTGGAGTCCGAAGCCAACGGCCCTTTGGCGCTAAATGCCCACCTCTGTTACATCTGTGCGGGAAACCTCAACCGGGTCGTGGAGAGTTGGACAGACACCTTCAAACCTAACACACCCGCCAAACTTCAGGTACGGCTGACGCTCGTCACTTGGATTGGGTCTCGTAAGGATCGGGTACAGGGGTAGTGAAGCAGTGTGTGTGTGGACCCTTAAGGTGTCCCTTTACAAACCAGTTTTATTAATCATAACATTTTTTTGATAATAAGAATTATTAAAAAGATGAACACAGATTTTGACGCAATAGCAGGGCATTTTATAAGACTTAACTTAACCTTCTTTGTTTAACTTACCCCTTAAAGCTTGTTTAAAATTTATAACGGCCGTTTGCACTTTACATCATAACAAGTATTTTTCCCCTTTTATTTTATAAAGAGCTAAGGAGTACGTTACCTATAACATGGGGTACACGACTGACATAAATTTTTGAAAACACTAGTGGAGGGGATGAAGCAGGACTTGGTTCAACCCCTACAGGATACATTAATGGTAGTTTTTTAAATACCATAAATTATGCTTTTTTTTATCCTTATCCCAGCAGATTTATTTGTAATTTTTGCTTAAATTTAATAAATCAGTTTTTACATTTATTTTTATATTAAACTTAAATTTTGACCATTGTCCAAGAAAAGTAAATTCATATCAATGTGGCTCAGTTAAACACCGAGGCGGGGTGTGTTTTCCAATTATTCCACTCAAATTCAGCATTTATAGGTAAAATGGTTCATAATCGAGAAATGGGGCACTTGGTTCCATCTTCGTTTAGTAGATATATGAACACTTTTGTTTCAAGAATATTAATAATGTTGTCATGTTGGCTGTTTGCAGGAGTTGGTAGAACTGGTGATGATCCTGCAGAAGGCTGTGGAGCAGCAAGGTCGTGCAGTTCAGGTGACCGGGAAGTTGGCCGAGCTACTGTCCCGCTACGCCAGTCTACTGGCGGCGCAGGGTAGCCTGGAGACGGCGCTGACGTACCTCGGCAATTCGCAGGATGTGAGTCGGGAGGGGTGATTAGGGGTAGCCAGTGTAAACACCAGATTGTCCCTCTATACTGGCGGCGCAGGGTAGCCTGGAGACGGCGCTGACGTACCTCGGCAATTCGCAGGATGTGAGTCGGGAGGGGTGGTTAGGGGTAGCCAGTGTAAACACCAGATTGTCCCTCTATACTGGCGGCGCAGGGTAGCCTAGAGACCGCGCTGACGTACCTCGGCAATTCGCAGGATGTGAGTCGGGAGGGGTGGTTAGTGGTAGCCAGTGTAAACACCAGATTGTCCCTCTTATCTCATAATAAAACATACCTTTAAGTCCTTAACGGGATATATTTTTGCCTTTATTAGTGTTTTTATCTTAACAGGTTTCCAACTCCACTACTCGGGTAAGTGTGCTGGCTCCCTCTGCCTCACCATTTGAACCAAAATAAATCTTGTAAGTGTAGTTTCTAGAATCATGTTAAGTGTACTTTGTTTGTCTTGTCAGGAAGAGGTCTGTATGTTGAGAGAGAGACTATACTGCAACCTCGGCCACAAGCAGCCCTACCAACAGCAACAACAGCAGGCTGCGGTGAAGGGCCAAGGACAGGGCAGAGCGCCTGTGCCGCGGAGCAGGAACCCCTCGGGGAGCTGGCAGGTGAGGTCTATCGCAGTAGCACTGCATGTATTATGTAAAACTGTCGGTCGAGTTGTATCTTGGTACAGTTCTAGAGGAAATATATCCACATTTGTGTGAAGAGAGAAAGAGGGGGGAAGGGGGGAGGGGCTGCCAGTCATCTGAAAAACTGGGAAATGCCAAGGAATTTCAATGTTATAAATTGTTGGCAACCCTGAGTGTGAAACTATTTAGTAAAAAGTACCCTTAGAACACCTGACCTAGATTTGAACCCCGATCTTATCCCTGGCAATCCATTCTAACATTAGAGTGATGTGCAAGATTATGTGGGATCGAGGGAAACCACACAATGTAAAAAAAAAAAGCTCAGATTTGTTGTAAATCTCGACCACCTCATGTTTTTTTACAGGTGTGTGAAACTTTGAATACTTTGACTTTGCCTTAAAAAAAACCATTCTAGCTTTAGCACTTAGGAAGCCTCGCCAAAATCAACCTTTCTTAACGCTAACACAACACTATAATTTATACATATGTGACAAACCCTTCCTTCACCTCTGACAAGATGTGTATTAATCATAACTTGTGAATGTGGGGAATGCCAGGCCTCCACCGTGGTTCGGATCCCACGTTAAACTGTAGGTCCTCCATTTCATCTCACAATCACCCTACCATTACACATTAGCGTAAGTTCGTATAACCCGAACGGGTAGTAAGACGCGGTGCTAATAATAATAATATACATATGTGTATAACCTAAACAGGTAGTTAGACGTGGGGATGAATATACAATTGATGTAAATAGCAAGTATTCCAAATAGGCAATAAAATGTTGTCGTGTTTTTAACTTGTTGAGTAAGTTTGGTGCAAAAAGTTATAACTTTCAATTCTTCTTTCTCAACAGCAAGCGCCTCAACAGCAAACCCAACAACCAGCTTACGCGCCGAGCTATGGTAATCCCGCCACGCCTCAGCCCCTTTACCCCGTTGCCCAACATACGCCAGTGGTAAAACCGTTCAACCCCGTGGTGACCGCTCAACCCTTTCCCGCGCCGCAAGTGTTCAACCCGGCCGTGGCGCCGGCTCCCAGGCCGTTTAGCCCAGCTCCTGCCTTCAACTCTGTGCCACCGGGACAGCCGGCGGTTCAGGGGGGCTGGTCTGCTCCTCCGCCGACCTCCGCATCTCCTGGCCTAGGTGAGATATTACTGTCCTCTTCGTTGTGAGGTAAAAACTATGGATGGGACCCTTAAATCCTTGAAACCCTCGAATCATTAAGGATATTGGAGATTCAAGGATTAAAGACTAGAATCTTTTTAAAAAGGTTTTTTTTTTCAATTTTTTAAGTGACATTTGTTTTAGATCTCTACTACTGCTTATTAGTGGTTCAAAACCAATTATAATCATAGTATGAACTCAACAATCAGACTAGTGATTTAACACTCAACTGAATGTATTAATGTAAGTGTTAACATTTATTTAGGTGACCTGGCGGTCTAGGGGTAAGGTGTCAGACTTCTGTGCTGGCGGCCGGGGTTCAATCCTCGGTCCCGACATAGATTTATCTGATTACCAAACCCTTCCTTCACCTCTCACAAGATATCTTGTGAATGTGTGGAATACCAAGCTATCTGCCGTGGTTCGGATCTCACGTTAAACTGTAGGTCCTCCATTTCATCTCACAATCACCCTACCATTACACATTAGCGTTTGTGCGTATAACCCGAACGGGTAGTAAGACGCGGTGCTAATGATAATAATAATAATAACATTTATTTACTATTTATATTTCAGATTAATCTGTTATACTTAAATTTCTTCTTGTGTTCATTATTTTCAAGATTCGACTTGAAATTCGGGATTCTAAAGTAAATCGGAGATTCTGATTTGCTATTTGGTTTCGTAAAATGGTAGATTCAACCCAACTCCATTATTTAATATTATTAATTCAGATGCACAGTTTTCGCTCATGATTAAATATTTAAATTTTAAACCTATAGTTATTATTAATTGATTTAAAAGCTAATTTAGTATTGTATGCAAAGTTATTTCCATGTTGTTATAGATACCCATCTTCTACAACATAATTTCTGTCAGTATTGTGAAAATTATTTTCTTTGGGGGGGGGATCAGACCTTTGAATATATCAAATCCTCAGAGATATTAAAAGATTTCAGAATGTTTTTTAAATTTAATTTTGGAATCGTAATTTGTTTTATAGTTTAATGTGTTACAGATGCAAAAGGTTGAATTTAGATAAATTGTACCTGCATTTTGATGGAAAGAGCGAGATTGGAAAACAATGTATCAAAAACCAGTTTAAGTAGCTCAGATCGAGATCGAGATTAAAACCCCAATTTCGTCATCGTCAGTTAATTATATTGTGAGAGTAATGAAAACTATTGCTTTCGTCATCGTGTTTAATGTATCTCTCCAGAAACAAAGTGTCTGTGTATTGCACCTGCAGGTAATTATAGGTCTTACTCTCCAGTGGACCCCGCCGGTTCGTGTAAGAATTCCCGGGACGCTGACAGGGGGCTGAGGTGGAGTAAGTAGGTCAAACTTGCTGACACGCAATCTCTGATTGGTTACCGCATCTCTAGCTTATTTAGTAGAGTAAGTCCTCGAGTTACATGGATATAAGTTACGCAGATTTGTAATGTGATTTTTAATCAATTTGTGCATCTGTTGTTTATACATACTTGCTAATCCGTATGACCCCCTGGTTCCAATTAGTTCCGATTATCAAGGTTATTTGATCACCATTTGACTTACATGTTTTTTTAACTTGCTCAGAAACCTTCAGAACTAGGGATGGCAACCTTCTCTAAAATATATATATATATATCATTGATTAATCTCAAGGTAGATATCAAAAGGGCAGTTTCCGATATACTGAATTTAGAAGGTACAAGAAAGGTGGATAGAAACATATAAAAGAGACACACAATATGACTTTTACAATGGAAAGAAGAACACAGTTCACACTTTACTTTTTTTGGTTTTCTCTTTTAAGAAGTTGTGTTGCACGTTTCACACTCCTCCCTGATGAGTTCCGATAGAATGAAACCTAGGTCGGGGGATTGGGCGGTGACTATCGATTATCTTCAAGAAGCAACCATTACCTCTTGGTCCAATGGTAGCAGTGTAAAGTGTAAACTGTGTTCTTCTTTTCATTGTAAAGGCCATATTGTGTTTGTCCCCCTTTTATATGTTTCTATCCGCCTTTCCTGTCCCTTCTTCCAAATATAATATAATTACCTCATTAAGCGAAAAGAGGTTTTCCTTAGCGAGATCTATGATATACTGAATTGTATTGGGCTTGTTGGACAGAAACAGCGGAAGCAAGATGGCTGCTACTCTATAGGGATAACCTTTGCCACATTTCACTCTTTAATGGTTTAATTAGCTGTTGAAAATAAGACATTTATCAACAATAGGAAAAAATTGATACATTTATTTTGATTCACAGGCTTTTAAAGTCATGTAAGGTATCTGAAATGTATCAATACTTTCATTGATATGCAGATATGAATATATTAATGTTTTTATAACAAATCAATATTAAAACAAATATTATATTGTTGACATCGCTATTCAGAACTAACTAACCATGTAAGTGGAGGACTTTTGGTGTTGTTTAGTATTTTTTCTATGCAAGGTGCATGTATGGTAGTTAAAAGAGCGTATATTTCTAATTTTTCTACAACACATCAGTGTGATATGTTCTTGGGATGTGTTCACTTATCTTAGAGGTAGAGTTGTCGGACAATGACTGTAGATGGTAGCCAACTATGGATATTTCATGGTAGATACATCTTGTATTTAATGGGAGTGTGCGAAGAAAGGCTATGTAGTCGGTACACCAAACCTTCTCCTCTGACCTTTGTCGCTGGACATAGAGTAACCACGGCTCACACTTTACACTGCTGTCGCTGGACATGGAGTAACCACGGCTCACTCTTCACACTGCTGTCGCTGGACATAGAGTATACCACGGCTCACGCTTGACATAGAGTAACCACGGCTCACGCTTTACACTGCTGCCGCTGGGCATAGAGTAACCACGGCTCACACTTTACACTGCTGTCGCTGGACATGGAGTAACCACGGCTCACTCTTCCCACTGCTGTCGCTGGACATAGAGTAACCACGGCTCACACTTTGCACTGCTGCCGCTGGACACAGGTATTGGCTGTGTTTTATAATAATTTCCCTCAACTCGGCTTGTTTTTTTTTTGACCAGCTGGCAGCAGTGGATCACGGAGTAAATACATCCTGGACCCATCGGTGCAGTCTGGGCCCGTCATCTCCCCCTTCTCGCCGGTCCCCCAGTCAGCTCTTTACTCTGGGGGTCCCATAAACTCCCCTGCCCCCAACCTGGGGATGTACTCGGGGGCTCCTGTCAACTCGCCTGGCTACCAAGGGCAGCAGTTTGCGCCCGCGGAGATGTACAACTCGGCAGGTCAGGTTGAACACGCTTGTTTCGAGTCTTCTTTCGGCCCTCCTATCTCTCTCTCTCTGTCGCTAATTTTAACCTAACACAACCACTTGTCTTCCTCCAGATGTACCAGTAGGTGGCGCCAACCTTGGTATGAATGCTGCTGCGCAACTGGGCGCTCCTCTGAACGCGCCGCCCGGCTGGAACGACCCGCCTATGGTCAAGGACTCTGCTCGCCCCCAGGTAGGGCAACGTTGTCTTAAAAATGTATATATTTAAAACTTATTTTTTATATATATATAATCTACTTCTGTGGCCGCACGCTCTAAGGTGTCACTCGCAAAAAGACTAGAATGCCGATGACTGTGAGCTCGGGGTTCAAATTTTGCTTGGGTGTACTGTTTTCCCAAAAATGGTTTTCTTCTATCCCTTCACACAAATGTGGGTACACTTTTTATATAATCAACCTTTCTCATCCCTAACCCATTAGCATAATTAGTACATATGTGTATAACCTGAACCGGTAGTAAGATGCGGTGCTAAGAACGAACCACCAAATGTGTATTAAAGCTATCACCATGAACAGTTTCCAGCCACTGGCCGGGTCATAGGGCTCTCCAACGTATCCTTTCTCCCCTCCCCTCTACACTCCACCACACTCCCTTCAGTCACATGTCCCTTGATTCCTCCTCTTGTCCTCGTACCCTCCTACCTCAATATCCAACATCTTTGTTATCTTCCCTTCCTCCATTCTCCTCACACGACCGTACCACCTTAGTCGTGTCCTCTTAACCTGTCCTGTCCTGGCTCTCTTCCTTGATTGTTCCTCTCACCCTCAACCTATCCGAAAGGATTCCATTTCACAGGCTTTAAAATTTTAAATTTGGGGCGCGGGAGGCGGGATTCAAAAATTTTGAGTTTTGAATTTGAAATTATTTTTAGTATTTACTGTAACAAAAAACAACCATTTACTCATGAATGTACCAATTGCAAGGGGGTGTACTTCTGAGCATATTGGGAAAGTTATTTATTAAATCCCCGTAAAGCGTATAACTCGAATGATTGGTAAAACACGATGCTAAAAAAAATCTCCCCAAGAAAGTGGTAAGGTGTAACAAGGCTAGGATAAAGGTGTGTTGTGGGGTGGGGGGAGGGAAGGGGGGGTGTCAAATTTATGTTTTAAAATCATTATATAAGTACTGTCAATTTTTAATGGTCTTTTTTTCCTTTGGTTTTCATAGCTTGCTTATATTGAGCCCGCTGTAAGTAAAAGAAAAATTATACTTTTACAAACGCAATAGTGTTACTTCATTCTTTATAAAAGAGTAATGTCGCGCAAACCCGTTTCGTTGGCCGCGCGGTCTAACGTGCTACTCTTGCGGAAAACTAGACTACCGATGACTGGGAGATCGAGGTTCGAATCTCGGCTGGGTGTAGTAAGGTTGTTTTTTCCCAAAATGGTTTTCCACTCTCCCTCCACACAAATTTGGTCTCACTTCATCTAAATTGATACCTCTTCATCCCTAACACATTAGCCTTAATAGTTCATGGCCCGAACGGATAGAAAGACTGTGTTTAAAAAAAACACTTCACAAATAAAAAATCTTTATTTATTAAAAAAAATTATGTTTTTATTAATTTACAGGTAGAATTACTCAGGTCTGCCAGAGGTAACCACGCAATTCATTGCAACACTTTTCTTTGTTTCAGTCAGTCGGAAAAAAAATCTTTTAAGATCATTTCTTCTGACCTAGTTTTAAATATATATATATATGTATATATATATAAAAATTCTAGCTTTGAGGGGCATATGTTTGTGTGTAGACTGCAAAGGCTATTAATTTTAAAATGTCAGCTCTTTGTGTGCGGTAAATATCGCGCAACGCTCATGACAGAGAAACTCTTCATCTTATCAATATAGATTATGATGCCAGGCCTCCACCGTGGTTCGGATCCCACGTTAAACTGTAGGTCCTCCATTTCATCTCACAATCACCCTACCATTACACATTAGTGTAAGTGCGTATAACCCGAACGGGTAGTAAGACGCGGTGCTAATAATAATAATAATATAGATTATGTTGCTGGTCATAATACTTAATTAAAAAATTTTACCCTAATGATTTTTATTTTGTTGAATTTTTGAAATCTACAATTTGATTTGTCGTTATCTTTTGTTGTTGTTGTTGTTGTGTGTTGCGTTGGCTGTAGCTTGACACTACAGTCATGTCGGCTGAACACGCAGGGACAAGGAAATGGAAGTGTCACAAGTCCCACCAGCAGGTATCGAGTGTTCTCCCAGTAGTTCATGAGACTATCCCCGCCCGCACGGCAGTTTGTGTGTGTGTGTGTGTGTGTCTGTGTCTGTGTGTGTGTGTGTGTGTGTGTGTCGCCCTTTTGCCGTTTTTATAACCCATTTGCTCCGTTTACAATCCTAGGATTAGGGATTTTAAGTAACAGGATACGTGTTGCTCAAAGTCCCATTATTTATCAAGGTTTTAAGTGCTTATAACCCAGGCATGATAAGTTAATGTACTGTAATAATTATTTTGTGTACCAAAATAAATTAAAATAATTAAACTATATTTAGAAGACACTACTTCCTACGAATCATAAATTATAAATTTCCATTTCCCGTATTTGTCCTTTCTGTTGTTATTCCTTTTTCATGTTCCTATCTAAGTGTCCTCTCATTCTGTACCGTTTTCCTTTTTCATGTTCCTATCTAAGTGTCCTCTCATTCTGTACCGTTTCCCTTTTTCATGTTCCTATCTAAGTGTCCTCTCATTCTGTACCGTTTCCCTTTTTCATGTTCCCATCTAAGTGTTCTATCATTCTTTATCGTTTCCCTTTTGTGTTCTTTGGTTTCCTCTTGTAAGAAGTGGCGTTGCACATTTTCACACTCCCTCCTGATGAGTTCCGATGGAATGAGACTCAGGTCGGGGGATTGGGCGGTGACGATTGATTTTCTTCAATAGGCGGCCATTACCTCTTTGTCCAGTGGCGGCAGTGTAAAGTGTGGACTGTGTTCTTCCTATCGTTGTGTTTATTCCCTATTATAGTGTTTCTCTCCACCTTCTTCCAAAAATGTATAACAAAATACCTCATAAAGCGAAAAGAGGTTTCCCCTAAATAGTTAAATTAACATTAACATATTTTTGAAATAAATTATACACATATTTGTCAAATAGTTCAATATTTGATAAGTTTCTTTAATTCAAGTTTAAAAGTTCCTTAGACAGAACTACCAACTTGCCAACCGAGTTAAGAATCGAAGTGTCAAAAAAATTGTTTGATAAATTCTCAACTATTTCAATACCAATAAAAGTCAACTATTGAGTTTGGCATTCTTAAAAATTCTCGCTTTGACAATAAAAATAATGACAGCCAAAATCAACATTTAGGTTCAATTTATTTTTATGTTTTGTTATTATTTCCAAACATGATAAACATTTGTAATGATTTAATAACACATAAATTATAATAAAAACTTAATTTATCAACTTTGGCTGAATTCAGTATATTCTTGCAATAAATACTTTTATATCCTATTATTGTTAAATTTATATAAAATTCACGTTTTTTTAAGCACTAAAACAATTTTCCATAAAATATTTTAACTTTGATTTGTATTCATGAATATATTATATATTCGATTTGATTTTTCTTTGGGTATAAAGAATTTAATTAACACACCTACAGCAAGCACACAATTATTTTCAGGGTTGTTAAGCATCTAAACCAACCTGATCAATTATCCACCGCGCACAAGTTTTAGAGCAACTGAAGGTACTGTCCTTGTCGAGGGAGTCTCTAAGAGGAGGATCTCTGTGTCGTGTTTCAGCCGAAAGCAGACTACTCTGGTCTGAACCCCATCACCCACCCCCTGTACGGATCGGTGCCTGCAGAGCAGGTCCCCGGGAACATTCCTAACGTACGTATAATATACCCAAAGTACCAACTTAACTGCACGCAAATAAATTTTTGGATATTTTTATGGTTCTTGCAACACACAAACAATAATGAGTTCCTTTCAACATTTGGTGATGAACGATTCTTGAAATAATTTCCTTGTTTATAGTCACATAAATGGAATGCCAGTTCACTGTTGTACGGATCCCATGTTAAACTGTAGGTCCTCCATTTCATCTCACAATCATCCTACCATTACACATTAGCGTAAGTGCGTATAACC
>CABFOV010002818.1:63989-76785 GCA_902141375.1 Timema poppense | reverse complement strand
ACCAGTGGTGAGGCTTGAGTTTGACGGGAGATGGAAAACTGACAGAGCACGAGAGGAGACTATACACCCCTCAACGCTGTTATCCTTTTGGTCATACACGCATCCCTATTGTACAATTCCCTTCCTCTTTTGGTCAAATACCCACCCGTTTTGGTCAAATACGCCACCCTTTTGGTCAAGCACGCACCTCTTTTTTGTCAAAATGCACCCTTTTGCTCAGTTTTATTGCCCTTTTGATCGAACACGAACTCTTATTGCGTAATTCTGTTCTCCTTTTGGTCAAATACGCATACCTTTTGGTCAAACACGTACCGGTTTTGCTAAGTTTTGTTCCCCATTTGGTCGAACACTCACCCCTATTGCTTAATTTTGTTCCCCTTATAGGTGATACGTACCCTTAGTTCTCTTGGCCTCTTCCTATCTCGAGATGTTGGGCTACCAATCTGCTGTCAGATATGAGTCGGCACTGGTAGCCTATTCCTGCCATTATTTGTTGTGGCCTATTCCTGTATTGGTATGTCGAGCAGGCACTCTGTCACCAGGGGGCTGACTGAGTATCCACGTAAACCACATTCTTTGATAAGCCTCCGTCAAGAGAACACGCTCATACCCCAAACCGATGAAAGCACCACCTCCAAAGGCAGAGCAGTTCTGACACACTCCGATCTCCCAAACATGACAACTGTGGATTCGAAACAAAAAAAATCACCTACGTCCTTTCATGTATTTGAACCAATGGGGCACACTCTCCCATAAAACTCACACTGACATTCTCCCAGGGATTTTAACTAATGGGGCAGTAATAAAAACACATCAACGTCTTCCCAGATACTCGAACTAATGGGGAACACGCCCCATAAAAAATTAAAAGCTCTAACTACTGACACTATTTTTTTTATAAGAAAGGTGTGTACCCAACACCCTTAAAAAGGGTGCTAGGCAGTATAACTCTGAGTTAATTATCTCTACCAAAACACCGACATTAGTGTTTTATGGAAGGGTACTTGATTGCGTAATCTATACCTCTTTAAACAGATTAAAAGGGAAGTAGGTGCTGATCTCATAAGCGAACCGTATTACTTAAATGTTTAGAATAACATAAAATATCTTAAAATGTTAAAGTAGTATTTATTTAAATAAAGTAGCTATCATGTGATTTAGTTGTATATAGTATATTTCAAATGATATATTTGATTGTCATTTAATGACGATACAATACAAGGTTATACTCATATTAACAAGATACTATAGATTATAAATATAAAATTAAGTAATGTGGGAATTAAAATTAGGGTTTAGGGAAATATATTTGTTGAATGTACTTCATAGTTTTTCAGTACGAAACAGATATATTTTAATGATGCCATAAAGCTATTTGGATCTCATCGTTCAACTTCTTTTTTTCAGCAAACGTTAACACAATGGAGATTGGTATTCTACACTTCTATTGGTATGGTGTTGCTTCCATTCATTCTTTACCTCATATTTGGTTTTGTGAAGGAACAAGAATGGAATAAATCAGTTGAAGAAACCAAGCCAAAAACAAGCCCAACTAACAACGATATGCCATCAATGTATGGTATTAGAAATAAAGGATTTAATCAAGAAAGCATATGATTATTGTTGGAAGTGTGAATTTAGAATAACTATTATATACACTAAGTGAATATGTATAACATATTAGAATAGTGAATATTTTGAGAAATAACAAATTACGTCTTTAGATTGAGTAAAGTGAAAAGATTCTATATCATTTTAAGCTAAATAGTTCATACTTTAGGCAATAGAGCTATGATTTTAGGCCAGAGTAAAAATACAATTTAATATTCTAACACTTATGTGCATAATACTTGGTCAATAAAATAGCAAAATAATGGATCTCTAATTTACTTAAGTATGTATCTGACGCAATATTACATTTAGCATACGTTATTATATAATTATTACATATTAAGGCTAAAATTAAAATACATTAAAATGAAAGCAGAAATATTATAAATTAAGAACATTTTTAATATAAATTTAATAAGTTTATTAGTTTTCATTTAAGTATTATATATACTTGGAGTAGTATGCAGCATGAAAATATAATACTTAGCAGCAGAAACACTCAAAAATCAAGTAAATGTTAACTGATTATCTACAAGGCATTTGTCTACTCTTCGCATAGTTATGTTGCACTGTTTTAAATTCATGAAGCCCTCCCACAATGCTCCATTTATATAATACAAGTTTTTAATTTGTCACATTGTATTCAACAAAAGTATTTTAAACACTGCTTTTCAGTATTTCAGTTTCCTTGAATCGTGTGTTGAATTCTTTAACGATCTCTAGAATGTGGAAACAGAGATCTGAAAAATCTATAGTTTCCTAGTCTTTCTCCGACGCTAAATTTATACAGCAAGGGAATTTTGTCAATCCATTGTTTTCCAAAGAACGTTTGAAAATGTTTAACTTGTTTCGAAATCCATTTACAATTCCCACCATATCTGATACGATCTGTTTTTTTCCTTAATGACTCAGGTTTAAGGTGTTGAGGTGATTTGTCATGTCTGTTAGGAAAGCTCACTGCTTAAAAAATTCTGGGCTTTGAATTTTCTTCTTCTAGTTCTGTGGTATCAGACGAGACAAACTTATAAAGGAATTCAGGGATTTCCTTGCGAATAGCAAAAAACCGTTTAAGGCACTTTCTTGCACTCAGCCACCTTACATGGTTGTACAGTAGCATTCTCCATATTCTGCCTCAATTTCACACAAAAACTGCTTTAGTTAGCTATGCAAAAGGGCTCAATTTCCACCTCTAAACATATTAATAATTTTAACCACAAATTTAAAAACTTCTGTTTTCTTCATTGATTTCCCACATAACGCTCCATGGTGAATAAGACAGTGGATCATAGGACTCGTTACGCTATTTTCATTTAGCAATCCCGTCAGACCTGTCTTCTCCCCTGTCATTACTGGTGCTCCGTCTGTCACAATGGTTGAACATTTATTGAAGCCTCCAACTCTGTCGACAATTTTTTTTAAAGCATCATAAATGTCTCTCCCTTTTGTTGTTCATTGAAGAGAGCAGGCATAAAATAGTTCCTCTTTACTGTTGAAATCTTCGAAGGTGGTGCGTACAAATATTAATAGCTGACTGACACCTGACTGGTAAGTTCTTTCAACAAGGCATAGCAAGAAAAGCATGCTTTCTTTAACCAATCTAAACAGCGATTTTTCTACTTGTTCTCCCATATTAATGACCCTTCTCTGTACAGTTTGGTTGGAAAGTGGCACTGATTCAAATTTCTCAGCCATTTTAGCATCTCCAAAAGTATTTGCTATTTCCATAGCACACTTTTTAACCAGCCTGCCTTCAATGAAGGTTTTTTGACTTTGCAAGTTCAAGCGACACCGCGTAGGAGGCGTACAGAGAAGATGACTGATTTTGTAAGACTTTACTAAACGTGCCTGCTTGCTGTTTTAATTTATTTCTGAAGTCTTCAACCAGTGCGTGTCGAGCTTCTTCCTTATATGTAGCATACTTATTCTCATGCATTGTGGAGTAGTGTCATTTAACATTGTACAATTTTGGTACAAACACCATTTGCATGCATACCAAACACTGAAGCTTCCTACTGTTGTTAGTAATTAAATAGTCACTCTCCCAACTCTCCTTGTAAATTCTGTTTTCATTTTCAATTTTGCGTTTCTTTGAATTCCCGCCCATATTCATTCACGTAAAAGATGCAAGCAACGGTACACTTCGCACTCAACACAAAACAAAGCCTTAAAATGGACAGTGACTTGTGAAACTTCACTACACGTCAAGCAAGCGCGAGTGAGCCTGAATGGAGACGGGAGGAGTAGCCAGCAAGCCTTACCGGGCGAGACTATTGTTACGGGAGTGAAGGGGAGAGAGGCCAGTGGAGGGACTCCACTATTCTTGCTGGGTCCTGTGCGATGTGGTGCGAAACTTTTAGAACGGCTGACTATTAATTCTTTATCAACTTTGTTCGCTCATTTTTGCCGTATGAATATTAATACATATTTTGAACGAACTATGAAATATTTTTCTTAACTTTTCTTGAGATTTAAAAACATTTTTTTTTCTTAAAATGATTTCAAGGGCCGCAAAAATTGACCAGTTGGAAACCATTGTTATATAGCATAAGTATTTATTTAGACATTTCATTCATGCTCTTTTATAAAGTACGGTAAAGTTGATTAAGTTAACAAAAAGTTTTAATCTATGTTAGTAAATATTTTGATGCATAGGGAATCATTTAAAAAATATATAATAATGACACATCTAAAATGACATGAACTAAATTTAAAAAACTTTTACGCAATAGAAAAAGTTTGTAAAATTTTTTCTACGAGTACCATGAATTTGGCCTAAACTCTATGCCCAATGACTTGAAGTTTAATTTGTGGAAGCTAATTTTTAGACAAAATGATTTCCACCCAACCTTTTATAAATTTGAACAGTTAGGTATTAAAAAAAATAATTTTAAGATAATTGAATTTTGGCTAAATTACTTTAGGTCAACATATTTTCTGAAATGTTAATTTTAAGGCCGACTAGCATTTGGTGAATTAAAGTCGGTAAAAAAATAATTTATCCAAACTAATCTTAGGAGAAAGTAATATTAATTTTTTTAAAAAAAAGGTTACTATCCTTTTCTTTTATTTCAACATTAAAATTTGGATTCTAAATGAAACACTCAGATTACACGCTCATACATATTTTTACATCCCATTATAAATAAAGTTAGTTTTTTAACCAATTGTTTCATTAGTTTTTGGCGCAACCACCATGGCGCTCAAAGGTGTGGTTTCCCATGCCGTATATTATAGTTTAATTATTTTGCTCCCATCGTCCCAACATAAAATATCCATGAATTTAACTGTTGTGTTGTGAAAACTGCTTTTACGTACGTTGTATTTTAAAACGAGATAATGTTAAAAAACTGAGAACTACGGTGAAATTGAATGTAAATAACTTACAATGTATATGGCTAGCTAGAATTTAACTAAGGAACTTTTGAGTTTTATTTTAGTTGACTATAGAGATTCTTTATGTAAGTATTCTTAGTCTTTTTGATGGATCTTTGTTGACGTTGTTTAAATTTCGTTCCATGTTATTTAAAAACAAAATATTTTTTATAAAATCGAAGTATTTTAGTACAAGCCTGATTCTAAGTATAAAATATGATTGTTAAACTTGCAACATGCTTAATTCTGAACTTCTTTTTTCTGTCCTATAACATTATTGAAACCTCCGATTAAGTGCTAAGCCTGTGCTTACACTCAACACTGTAAGATTATTCCCGCTAATAAATATTTAGCGCGAATACGTTAGTATAACACGACTTAAGCAGTGTAACCTTATTATTTGTGATAACCCTTTGTTTTAAGTAAATGGACCCTGCCTTAGAATTATATCGGTTTGAAAATAACTATTTAAAGTTCCTCATTTAATAAAATACCTATGGAGAATACTGGGTGAACCCTTTATTTTATCAACGCAATTTAAGTGAATACTTTATATTACATAAAGAGCTATCCAGTCAACTCACCAAAGTTCATGAATACAATACAAAATATACTTTAGTTGCCTACTGTACTTATAATTATATACTAACTTAAGCACAGTAAAGAAGAAAATAGCTAAATGGTGTAATTTCCGGGAATGTATATCACTATTTGAAAAATTGTTAATGCATTAAGGTAAGCTAATATATGATCAATTAGTGTATGTATTTTAGGAAACGGTCTTATTCAATTAAATCTCCTAAAGTACCATGTAACGGGAGGCTGGACTTATTCATTGGTTTTCTTGCATGTGTGCTGGTGTTTCAATCATTTCACTTGTAATGTTAATCCTGGTGATAGCGTTGATGCCTGCACTTGCAGTGTAGGGGAAGATGTCATATAACCTAGTGTGTGCATTGGTATCATGGGTGAAGGGACTGCTTGCTCATCAATAAAAACTTGCTGCAATTTCATTTGAACCATTAGCTTTTGGTCAGTCCTAGAATTTTTCAAGTGTGGCAGCAAACATGTTAAAAAAGTTAAGTCATTTGCAAGGTTTTTAGGAGGGGTCGTGAGCGACCTTTGTTTAAATAAACTGTTTATTTTCAAACTGCAGTAGCTTTTGTTGTATGCCTGAATCACTCGTCTTCTCTGATAGCCTACTGCTTTTGTTGTATGCCTGAATCACTCGTCTTCTCTGATAGCCTACTGCTTTTGTAGCTCTCTTATTTTGATTTAAAAATGTTCCTGCTGAGATGCTTTTCGTAGGACAGGCCTGTTCAGCCACAAGGCTTTCGTCCTCATTCGAATGGTTTTCGACATTACCCTCTTGAACGAAAGAATGGTGTCCATCTGAAGAGTCATCTTTATGTGATAAAATATTGCCAGGTGAAATTGTTCTGGTGATTCTCTTTGTGACATTTGGCCATTAAAGATGGTTAAGATGTTGAAATCTATGGCCACAAAGAACCAGCTCTTCCACTAATGATAGCACCGTAAAAGTTTTTGCTTGAATTTTCAGCAATTCATGAAGATATGTATCTCGTAATCCTTTCCACTTTCCTTTTGCATCATCTGAAATAAAAATATGGCTAAAAATATGTACATATATGTAGAGATATATACATTATTTTTATGCACACATATATGTATACGTTATTTTGTATGCATGTGTTGTTGCGAGGAGGGGATATTGGTGGTGCAGGGTGGGGGGAGGTGAAGGTGTTAAAATTTTCAATATGTATGTGAGTGTATATTAAAGTAAAATTCTATTGGTTTGTAGTATATTATTTCAGAATTTTTAAAAGTAAAACTCCACATTTATGATTTACCCCACCGATATATCATTTGGTGTTTTTTTGCAGATATTAACCTACTTGTCAACTAGTCTTGGTGTCTTCTGTTTAAAATGTCACACTGTACAGTAAGAAAAGTTATTTACGAAACATGTGAAGCTAGGCTATATGAATCTCATTGTAATATTAACATTTACCTTTTACCACGGAGGAGATTGTAACTTGAAATGCAAATGAGTTTGATGAGAAATGGGACTTCTCAAACTGTGTATGCTGCATAGATGGAAGTATATTCTCATCAAATCATGCAATTGTCCAGATAAAAAATCTGGTCCCATTTAAACAAATTAAAAACAGTTATACTTAATAGTCTTGAAAGTTGTGGCTGATGCAAACGGTGGGGAACAGACCTCTGCAGGCTTGCTCATGCAGGGGTCAAGCGTAAATGCACCCCTTCATCGCAGGGGTTGGTAAAAATATCACTTTTACATTTTTGCTTAAGTTATCCTAACTATCAAATTTATTCATAATTACTTTTAAATTACATGGGGACATAGAATTGCTGAGTGGCAATGTTTCTTGATTAATTATGTACACAATCTAAAAGTAACTATTTTATAACATTAATTGCAGTGTAGAAATTGTGTCCTTTGATATTATGCTTGTGTAGTTTGGATAGTCTGTGTTTGTACAATCGAAGGCGAAACTCTTATCACGAGCCACAGTGTAATTCAATACTAATAATACTAGTCTTTTCTGTAATCATTTTCCTTTCCCTTCTTAAATTCATTTGTTTTGCTTGTTTGACTTAAAAGGTGTTTGTCAAAACAGTACACTGATGAAAATCATCTAATGGTTTAATATTTTTGAAAAGGTTGTAATCTATCAAACATGGTTTTTAGAGGATGTTTAAAATGACTTTCTTTGAGCCAAGGCTAGGCTTACTTTTTATATTTATAATGTTAGTGACTAGTTTAAAAAAAATTAATACCCAAGTCCACATTTGCTACTAAAACCCTTTAAAATAGCTTTTAGAGGTATGTTTAGTTATAAAGTGTTCTTGCCTCCGGAGGTTGGGGACATGCCCCTCAAACCCCCTCAGGTTTTAGTTGCAAGGGTTGAGTAAATGAGATCTCCGCCCATGGCTGATGCAAATGTTAGGGTTTTGTGTGATGACATAGGAGATTATAAAAAGCAAATTAATGGAAAATGTATGGCATCTTAGATCTATCATCAATTAGAAACAGGCTCATTAAAATAACCAGAAAGAAGAGAATTGTCTAATTCCAACAAAGAACTATGGTAATTTATTACTTGGTGATGAAGTATATTTTTGAATTGTGTAATTTAATGAAACCTTACTACAAGAAAAATCTTTCACGAGAAGAAGAAATTTAAAATTACAGCCATTCATGAGGTCATAGGTTTGTAGAATGCATTTTTGGGATATTTGCTTCAAAATAGATAATTCTCAACAAGCGCATTGAAACTCCTTATAATAAAGCTGATTTGATTGTAAAATGTATTTGATTGCATCATAATATTGTTATTGATAGAAAATCATTTTCTCATTAACTACATGTTGGAAACGCAGTGTTCGCTATTTGAAAGTGCCAAAGATGTTAGATGGGCACGTGCAAAGAACAGATGCTCTAACACGTCTTATGAAATAAGAGAAGCTTTCATAATCTTATTCAACATTGATTTTGGAGCTATCCTACAATAATACAAGGACATGGAATCATCATCATCATCATCATCAACTGTTTCCAGTCTGTGACCAAATCAGTTTAGTAAAATGCCTCAATCTTCTTCCATCCTTCCACCATTCTTCCTCCTTTAATTACTTCCATTCTTCTCCTCTTACTCAAACATCTTCTGTTAACTGCCCTTATCTCTTTCTTGACCTCTCTTGCAGTCTTTTTCCTACACACTTAATTTAAAACATTTTCTTTGGCACACATTTTTTTCCATCCTCATTACATGCCCATACCATCTCATTCTTGCTTCCTCTACTATCTCATGTACTCCAACATCCTCATTTCCATGCCCATACCATCTCATTCTTGCTTCCTCTACTATCTCATGTACTCCAACATCCTCATTCCATGCCCATACCATCTCAACCTTGCTTCCTCTACTATCTCATGTACTTCTTGTACCCCTACTCTTTCCCGGATAACTTCATTCCTAATTTTGTATCGCACAAGTTTCATTCCCATGGCCTTCATGTTTATAGTCTCTCTTGCATTTACTGTCCATGTTTCTGCTGCATATGTGACAATGAATAAAAAGTACACCCTGTACTTCCTTACACTTCAAGGGCACTTTTCTTCTCCATAGCAGGTTTCTTAAACACCTATAGAACAACTCTTCCTGCTGTCCTCTTCTCATTAAATCTTCTCTACTTTCACCTTTCTCCTCAATCACACTTCCAAAATATTTTATGTTCTGTACTTTTCTCAGCTTTACTTCATCCAGCCAACTTAATAGCTTTACTATATCTTATCCTCTTCCTTGTTATTATCATCACTTCACACTTTGTTATGCTAAATTAATCCATTCTTTTAGTTGTTCCTTTATTTCCTCTTACTTCTCTCCCCATACCATCAAGTCATCAGCAAACATGTATTTCATTCTTTCCTTGAGTTTTCCTGCCACTTTATATAAATATATATATACACACACACACACACACACCCACACACACCCACACACTTAATGTGTAGGTTATGCTCTATCCAAGGTTGACACAGAAAGGTAAAACAGAGTGAATTTAACACAAAAAAAACAAGCTAAAAGAATAAGTAATATTTGGGACAAAGAGAATAGTTTGTATAGA
The DNA here is from genome assembly GCA_902141375.1 of Timema poppense. Taxonomy (NCBI): domain Eukaryota; kingdom Metazoa; phylum Arthropoda; class Insecta; order Phasmatodea; family Timematidae; genus Timema; species Timema poppense. The sequence goes on along the minus strand of CABFOV010002818.1, from coordinate 67,125 downwards.
AAACCGAATTCTTAATTTTTCTTTTTTATCGGTTATGATTAAATACTTTTTATCTCTATTATACAGGATAAAAACAAACTTCCCATTGCTAGCAAAATTAATATTGTATTTTCTTAATTAAAATAAAACTCACCCAGGGGCCTAATCACTCTGAAATATTTGGCCATATTTTGTAACAAAGGGTGGAATGTGTCAATTTGAGAACTTGTGTAGATGTCCATCACATAAACCTATCAACATGTTTGGTCTAAACATAAATTGATAATCCATTATTTTGATATTGCTATTTGTAAAACTCGAAGGCAATGATATTGAGATATCGAGTTTGATGTTACCAAGCATGAAATATTTTGTGCTTATTTATATTTGATTTTTCTCCATTTATATTAATAAATAGTTGAATACACAATACGAACGAAAAATGTAGACAGTTTATACTATTTTTTTTAATTAACACTAATTCGACTGGTATTTATGTAAATAATATCACTTTCAACATATAACACCACTTTTCTCCTAAAAATAACCTCGCCTTTTGCATCTCTCTCTCTCTCTCTCTCTCTCTCTCTATATATATATATATATATATATATATGTGTGTGTCTGTGTGTTTGTTGTGTGTGTATATTCAATGTCATTTTGTGGTGTTAAGTAAATCACAAATTAATGCTTACCTGACAAACATCTTATTAAACTAAATTTAGTGATTATAAATTAATTTATCAGCTTAAAACAAAGTCTGTTAACTCTCTTTGCACTATAGCATTTTGTAAATTATATTTAAAATGTTAAGTTATCTAGTCACTAAACATATGTTGCTGTTTTTGTCCATTGAGAAAGTGGAATTGGGAGTAATTTGATTGTTTAATTTTCCAGGGCTACTTGCAAAGTTCTCAAGAAAAAACCATTGATGTAAACAGTGGAAATGCAGGAGTTTTTTGAGGTTTTAAAATTGTTTTATGTTAAAATTGATGGTAAATAATGCAACAATAACTTTATTAACACATACTTCGGTGGCCACATGGTCCAATACGTCACTCTGGCAATAGACAAGACTGCTGATGACAGGAATATCTTAGTTCAATTCTTGGTCAGGTGTGTTGAGGGAGGTTTTATCTAAATGGTTTTCCACTCTACCTCCACACAAATGTGGGTACACTACCTCTAAATTACATCCGCCTTTCTTATTCCTAACTCACAAGCTTGATTAGTACATTTGCAGATAGTAAGACGCAATGCTAAAATGGTTTTTTAACTTTTTTATTTTGACTCCATAAGATATTTGTCCTTAAGGTGGGGTGCTAGTGAGCGTGAGTTTTATGCATTATTTTTGCCTTTTTTATAGCAGACACCTTTTTGGCCAAAATAAATCAAATATTTCTTCTATAGAAACATAAAGTTTGGTTTTCTGCACATGCTAATCTCAACAGTTCTTGAATATCAGTCATGAGCATAGCGGTATTTGGTGACAAGCTTTTTAAATAAAGAGAAAAAGTTGTCATTTAATTCCAGGACACCTTTGACATATATTCAACAACTGTTAAGATTAGCATGTGCAGAAAACTAAATTTTATGTTTCTACAGAAGAAATATTTGATTTATTTTGTCAAAAAAATGTGTATGCTATAAAAAATTTAAAAATACTGACCAAAGCTAACACCCACTAACACCCTCCTTAAGACAATGTGACCAAGATATAGTATATCTTTGAATCCTATTGGAGAGATTCGAAATGTGGTCATCAGTGTTACAGACAGTTACACCACTTTAGTAAAGCACTCCCGAGCCTCTGGGAAAATGTCAGGAATATATCTATTCCTGCTGGTTGGGCTGGATGGACCTCCCCCCTCCCCAAACAAAACAAAGGGCTGCGCTCATGTTCTAGCTGTTACAGCTCACTCATCACTGTTAGTTCAAGTTTTTATTATTGAAATCGTTGGTTCTTCGTTTGTTCCGGATTGTTCCGCGAAAAGTTTTGTTTGTTCCATTTTGATAGGCCCACAAATCATATGTTTACATTTGGGGGTGCTAACTTCATGGTAACCCTCCCTCCCCACTTTGTAAATTTGAATTTTTTATGCTCATGATTTTTTATTCTCCGTTTGTTCCGTATTGTTCCGCAAAAAGGTTTTGTTAGTTTCTCATCCGATCTTTCACAAATGGGACGTGAACTTGTGAACCTTTGTTTACTCGTGAGGTGCCAACTTCACGGTAGCCCCCAACTTTTAAAAATTCCAGTTTTTATGATTGCAAGCAGAGCTCAAATTTTGATGACAGGTCATATTTATTTTACTACATCACAGACAATGTTCATGACCCCTTGGTTGTCTACACGTTTTTCTAAGTAGTTTTTTTAAAAAAATTGGTCGTGTTGGATTTTAGCTAATATTATATTCTTGATATGCGTCCTTTATGAGGCATTTTTAGGCATTTTTGAATATTTACCAGGAACATATGTTAAATTAGTACAGTTTAAATGCTTTTAATATCTTATGGATGCATAAATATTCAAACTTTTTTTTAATCAAACCGTTGTCGGAATGAAGAATAATGTTGAAAATTTACTCTTTATCCTCTTTGTTTGTTATGTTTGTAAAACCCAAATTACCAATGAGATGCTGTAGTTAAGTGGGGAAAAGTTGTGTTAGGATGGGTTTTTTTTTATAGCAGACTTTTGTAAATTAGTGTTATAGCTATCAGAATGCACGAGTTTAATTATTGTTAAAGGACTTTCATTGCATAGCTATTTTTTGGTTTCCATTTGGAATGCGTGTGTTTGATTTAGTCGTATGCATTCATTTCAAGATTTTATTTAAATTCTTTTTTTTTTAATTTCTAGTAATTTTTTAGAGGGTTAAGGGTTTTACTTACTTTACTCTACTTTTTTGAACATTTTAAGTCTAGATCTCATTTATAAACATTGATTGATTTGAATAACTCATTTTCATTGTCAAGGAGTTTCCTTCTTTGTAAGTGCTAGAAATGGAATAGATGACATTTCCTGCCAACCGCTTCTTTGTGGCCAAAGCTACTACTTACTACAATCTACATAATAATAGTAATAGTAGCAAACAAAAGAAAAGTGTGGTGTCAAAGCTTCAGGAGAACCTAATTCCGAGCTCACTGGAGAAGGGGG
>CABFOV010002818.1:29306-62314 GCA_902141375.1 Timema poppense | reverse complement strand
CGTCGTCTCCTCTTTAAGTCTTTCACGTACCTGTCCCTCTCCCTACGTGACGCGTCATCCGCCATCCTGTCGAGAAGTCCCCACCTGTTCACATCCCGAACTACATGGTACACAGTACTAGCCTGCAGAGGCACCTGCAGATCCGCCCTTGCTTCTAGTGTTTGGGGGCATTCTAATACGACATGCTCAGGCGTGGCCTTATCTCCACAATCACATTTGTCGCTATCAGTCATTCCCCTACTAAAAAGTGCCGCTCTGTACGGTCCATGGCCAGTTATGTAATGCACCATTCCCGTTGATAGCTCCAAGTACTCCATCCTCATCCGTTCTCTTACATCAGGAAAGATTCGGTAGGTCCTCCTGCCCGTGTCACTCGCGTCCCAGTCACTTTGCCACTCATCCAGGAGAGCCTCCCGGACCTGTCCCTTAGTACTCACCCCCACTCTGGTCAGTTCTCCCACCTTAACAAGATCTCCCTTCCTGAGCCAGAACAGAGCAGCTCCTAATGAAATAGGGTCCTGGGCTTGATTCCTGGCATGGCCGAGAAATTTATCATTGTTGGAATGTGAGTTTACCCTTAAACAGTGATGCATTGATGGCCGGAGGATGGATTTTGTGTCTGTCCTAGATTTAAGATTAGAGTAATTAGTACAAAGGTGTATAACCTGAACAGGTAGTAAGACATGCAGCGCTAAAAAATAGCACCTGCAACCTAAAAAAGGCATCACGTAACATAATTTGAGAGCCACTACTGTCTCCTGATACAAATGTTTTGCAATTTTGGAAGGTTAACTCAACTTGATATCCAAGACTTTGTCAACTTGCCAAGAAATACCTTACCATCCCTCCAGCAACAGTTTTTTCAAAGATACTTTTTAGACTGCGGATCTTATTTGTGATAAAAAAAATAAAATTGTTTAGATCCAGATTGTGTAAAAATTTAAGTTTTCTTGAACAAGAACTCTTCCATTCTAAAAAACAACTAAGTTGTTTCAGCCCTTGTTCAAGCCTTTTTATTCAATTCTGTAGATGTATCGGCTACCAATCTTTTTCATATTGTAATTATTTAAATAGGATTATAGAGTATAAACACAGCAATGTATGAACATAAGTTAGTAGAACTATTTTAAAATAACACTTTTTTTAATCACACATAGCTTGTTCCTTGGAACTTTAAATACTGTTTTAGTACCTTTTTAAAATCTGTTTGTATTTTTATCTTTGCTTTCTTATTAAAATAAATTATAATCCCTCAATGGTGATTAAAGTTGATCAAAAGCTACCTATGCCTATTCTGTTAGTTTATTTCACATATTTTTTTAGAAACTTAACTCATTCTGTCAACACTTTTAAAACTAGCGGAAAGACACTCAAATTTTGATTGATTTGATTTTTAAACAATAATTTGAGTCTAAATTGTTTAATTTGGCTGGATTTTAACCTGTATTTTGCAGGGGGTGTTTGGGGTTGATTGAAATTGAAAGTACTACTGAATTAATCTTAATTTACAGTTTAGGCCCTTCTTGTGTAATTTAGGTATATTTGTAGCTCATTAAAATGTCTAATAATTTGCTAGGATTCGAATTCGATATTCGAAAATGAAATTTAAATTCGAATTTGAGAAATAGTGGATTCAACCCATCTCTTCTTAAGTCAGCCGCCATGATAGCCAAGTGGGAAAAATTAATGATGGAAAACAAGCATATTTATTCTTATTCAAAACTGATGATCTAGGACCATCTAATCAAAGATAATAATTAACTTGATATTATTCAAAAGTTAGATATTTTGTGGAGTTTCACGAATAAATACTAAAGCTCCACATCGCTAAAATTATCTAGTAAATTCTGCGTAGTATCGGTTGTTTAAAATCGATAGATTTGGCACACTTGCTAATAACGGTCTAATTTATTTGGTAAGCTCATAAACCATACCTAAATATATATAAACTGATATGTTAAAATACTTATAGGAATCACCATTAGCTTGGAGAGAGGATGAGAAAACCACAACAATAAATCACTTGTCAAAAACCACTCTCAGTTCACTGAGCCAAGATTCGAACCTTTGCCTCCTTGTCAACAACTATTGAGAGCTATTTGCTAATCACGCACACGCTCACCAGTTTGACCACCCAGTCTCTCGTTAGCTCGCACACCTGTCAGTCTGGCCGAACCCTAGCCTAACTATCCTTCAAGTTGGCTTCCTTCATTATCACCTACTTTATATCATTGTACATTGTTTCTACACTGTCTAGTTTACATTTCCAAGCCATCATGCAATCATGCAACTATCTATTTTATTATCTTTTTTATTATTATTATTGGTGTAATATTTATGTCCTTAAAGATATGAGTGTGAAACCATTTAAATTATTTTTCATTAGATTTTTATTTTAGTGTTATTTTTATCTTAAAATTGTGTTTTATAAGTGTGATTTCTAATTTAAAAACCAGCATTTCCATTGTTAAACTTTTGTTTCAAAAGTATTTACTCTATATTAAAAATGAGTATGTTTCATACTTTAAGAACATGTGTTTTAATATACTTGAACATTTTAAAATTATGAATATACTCGAACTAGACTCTAACTTGGGAGTTTTTAGAAATACTTGATTCGAGTTTGACTCGATTTAAAAAACCCAAGCTCTCGGACCCCTATTAGATAAATTAAATATTCGCTTCTAATGTTCATTTCCTTTGCTTGTTATTGACACTATTCCTTTTATGTGTTCCTTTCTTTGGACGTTAACATTGCGCGTTTCACACTATCCCCTATTGAGTTCCAATAGAATGAAACTAAGGGGTATTGGGGTTAACGATTTGACTTTCTTCAAGAGGCAGCCATTACCTCTTTGTCCAATGGTAACATTGTAAAATTTGGAATGTGTTTGTCTTTTCATTGTAAAAGCCATATTGTGTTTGTTCCTTTTTATCAATTTCTATCCACCTTTCCTAGACCTTCTTCCAAATATAGCTATAGGATGAACTTAACCAGGACCCAGACCAGTATTTTAATACTTGACTGAATGTATGAATGAAATGGACTGTAAGAAAGAATGTTAACATTTAGTTACTATAAGTATTTTATATTATTCTATTATATCTGTGTTTCCTCTTATGTTCCTAATATTTTCCAAGATTTGGATTTGTAAAATAGTGGATTTGATTCAAATCTAATAATTAATAGATTATGTTCATTGTTTTCATATTTCCCATGAAAAGTAGCTAACACATATTATTACTTATATTTTTAATGCTTTACTTTAATCAAACAATAGTCATAGATGACAAAATAAATATTTTAAAGTCATTAAATACAGTTATAATCTAATATTAATTATAAAATAAGTAATTACAAGGTAACAATTATTTGAGTAATTTTTTTCCCCATTTTTTTTCACCGCTTAAATTTGGCCCCTCATTCTTAAACACTTTCTCTAGTTTGCTGCTCACACAGTGTTGACCTTGAAATACCTCCTCCAGCAATATTATTCTCACTCATCTCACTTGCAAGCTGTCAAGTTTGAGTCACTACAGACTCTTTTCAACCTTTTAATCTTATATCAAAATGTTAAAAAACATGGTTAATGTAGGTTGTTTACTTTATTATAATAATTCTTAAATTGCAAATTAAAATAGAAGTACCAACAAATAGTAAGAAAAAAAATGTGTTCCCATAGTCATTTATCATTAGGGTTTGGATGTTTATGTCCTTAAGAATTGTGAAATATGCATGAAAATATGCTCTTAAAAATACCACTATATTACCTAAAAATAAACAAATATGCCCTAAAAATGTACATTAATGGTAATGAATACAGTCGACTCTGGTTTTAGTGAACATTCGGTTACAGTGAACCTAATTCATTGGTCCCAACCCACATACATTTCAATGTGTGTTAAAAAATTTGTTTATAATAAACCCTCAACTTCGGTTTTAGTGAACAGAAAAATTAAATCTTTCAACAATATGTATGAAATAAAGTGCATTGAGCAAAAACAAACTTTCAATAAGAAATGTCATTCTAACATAATCCTTTAAAAATATAACATTTTGATTGTTTAAACTTGAAGACACCAATTCTCTTGAGTTCTTGTTTAGGCAGCACAAAGCTTGACTTATAGTACGGAATGTGGAAAAGGAATGCAGGGACAAACAGTCACTTCACTCATTGACCTGGCTTAAGTTTTAATACCTTTGTCATATTAATCACAACTTGTGAATGTGAGGAATGCCAGGCCTCCATCGTGGTTTAGATTCCACGTTAAACTGTAGGTCCTCCATTTCATCTCACAATCACCCTACCATTACACATTAGCGTAAGTGCGTATGACCCGAACAGTTAGTAAGATGCAGTGATATTATTAATAATAATAATACCTTTATCTGCGGCAAGTAAAGAAAGACAGTCTTATGAGTTGTATTAATAGTACAGGAATTACAGTATAACGAATGAAAGTCTATATCCTTTTAGTAATTGTTTTCACTAATCCCTTTCCTCGAGTGGGTATATAAAACTTCACAAAAATATACTTTTCTACTCAGTTTAGTTTTTTGAAAGCATGGATAGTGTGGACAAAGAACAGACTCTAAAGAAGGATCTGGAAAATATATTAACTAAAACAGTAAATAACAGCATATAACAGATTTTTTATAGATTAATAATTAATAGATTTCTATAAATAGCGATTGTATTTCAAGTCTTATTTTGTTTGTCACTAAACCACTACTTTCAGATTATTTTTTTAATCAGTTTTTGTGAACTTCGGACAAAGTGAATAAAATATTAGAGTTTGTAGAGGTTCATTATAACCAGAGTTGACTGTATTATTAAAAATATGCCTTAAATCAAGGAAGTATCTGGCAATAAAAAAAATTTGCCCTCAAATATTTAATTACTGATCTGACAAGCTCACAACTAATTAGAGAAACATTCTAAAAAGAGCTAAGAGAAATATTACAATATAAAATCCAAAGCACAAGATAACTAACTAGAAATATAAGTTATTTAAGTAATTTTAATTGAAATATGATTTTATTCTCCCCAAATTGTGGAAATATGTCTTAAAATTGAAAACTGCTCTAAATATGCACTTTAATGCAAAATAAAATCTTTATATTTTGAGTCAGGGTAGTATAAAAAGTATTTATAGTTCATTATTCATTAAATTGAAGGTGAAACTAAAAATATGATAAGTCAGAAACATCTATGCCCTAGTTATTATTGATAAATGGTAAGTATAAGAGCTCTTAAAAAGTATTCAAAATAAGAAAAAATATGTCTTTATTTCTAATCTCAAAAAAAAAGAAATCCTGAAGATTCAAAGGTCCCAACCCATTACCTTCAACTTATGTCAGAAACAATAGAGAATTAAAAAAAAATAGTTTCATAATTTAGTGAAAATAAAAAGCAAACGATTTCTCCTTATACACCTCACCCTTGAAAATAATTTTTAAGTTTCTCTAACTCTTAATTTTATGTATGAAAATATAACCATCTTATTTTGTTTTATTTACACTATTATTTTAAATTTATTTCAGTCTGAGGATGGATCCATAAATGTACAAGTCAAAGGAGACAATCATATAACTCAACATTCGCAAGCATCACATCTGCCCTGTCAAGCAATTCAAGCATCACTTCTGCCAAGCCGAGCATCACTTCTGCCAAGCTAAGCTTCTAAACCAATGGCTTTATATAAGATAATTACTAAATATGAGGTTTGTTTTAATTTTTTCAAAAGCTCCCTATTTCTTTGTTCTGAAAAAAACAATATTAGGAAATATTAGATTATGGTATATCAATTTTGATTTTTCTCTATAAATAAACTTGAATTTCAGTTTAAAAATCCCCCCCTCTTCTCAAAGTCCTAAAAATGGTTTTACAACAAATAGTATCCATTACAATGTGTGAACAGTAGTAGTGGCAGCTATAGAAGGTTTGATTATTTCATCTTGTCAGCCATTTTGGCTTGAAGTTAAATTTGTATTATTAGAGTCAAGGTCCATTTATTTTTAAAGGGGTTTTTGAAGCACTGCCTTTTGTGGAGATTATAAGCTATTTCTATACCTAACATTTCAATTAAACATTCATTGGACGATAGAAGGAGAAGGTTTACACACTTATCAAAAAATTGTAGGCCTTGAAGTTTACTATTAAAACACACAAAAACATATAATTATGTAATTTTCGGGGTCTTCAGTGCCAGAGAGTAAAACACAAACAGGACTTTATTATGACTATAGAGGTTGATCATGGTCACTTAGATACTGATGTTGCCTTGTTCTTGATTCACAAAAAAAAAAGTTTAGGCTTATATTCTACATTTGCCTGTTCAAACTTGGGTTTTTATTCTTGTAGATAGATAGAATGTATTTAATCTTCCGATTATTAAATTATATTATCTGTGTTTTTTTATCAAGAACCAGGCAACATGAGTATTTTAATTGGCCATGATCAACCTCTAGCCATGCTTCCTTAGGGAAATTAGTCAAAATACCGGAACAGGAATTTATAGAAATGACACCGTAGAATAATTCTATACAAAAAAAATATAGTTTTAAAACTAATAATATGGTAATATTGTAAAAGCTTTGGCATTATTAAATATAATACCTTATTTACCCGAATCCAATGACCCCGAATTTAAGACGACCCCCGGTTTTTCAGTGGTTATCTAGATAGTGTTTTTAAAAGTGGTATATATTTTGTTATGAATGAATAAAATAATTATGGTCGACTTATTTTGTATTGCTAATAAATTGTTTTTTATTTACAGAACAAAACACCTATGTTGACTTAAAATCTAATTAGGGCTACAAAATGTCTAAGGAGTTACTTTTTTTTGTCACAAATATTGCTTTTGCTTAAGAAGGTTAACTTTGAAAAAGTTTTAAAAAATAATGAGAAGTTAATTTTTACTATGACGAATGATAATCGTTATTGAAAATCCGAGTATTATTCATCCCCTACTCCATTTGAATACGAACATTGGACTCAACCATTTATGCTAGCTTTTGAAACATGACACTTTCACTTTTACAATGATATACAGAAAATAAAATAATATAAGGTAAAGAGATATAGGATGAAATCAAAGGATAAATATACAACAAACTTTTGATTTTGCTTTTATGGGGAAAGAAAAAATAGGTGACCTTGTAACACTATGGAATCAATCGCCCCGCTTTGGGCGTCGATTGTAGACACTTTTGAATCAATCACCGCACTTTGGGCGTCGATTGAAACACTACGGATTAATTCCCTGATATAATGAATGCTGTGATGATGTATATGTTGTCTATAGCTCCGTGATCGAGCGCCTATTATCACTGTACGGAAAATATACCGTTTAACCAGTTGTCTATAGCTCTGTGTTCTAGCACTAATTAAAACGGTATAATTAATTAATGTAAGAAAGAGAACTGTTGATGGCTGTTTATTCACAAACGGTTTATTTAAATGACACCTGTTAATTACTTATATATATTCCAATTAAATGTTTTATATCACTGCACACTTGTGATATTAATGTAAGTTATTTTATACTCTGTTAAGACTGTGACTGCCAGTGTGTGGCTTGTGCGTGGGTGGAGATCCCGGTGTAGATGTTTGGATCCTGGGTGGTGTGTGCTTTTGTGACTTGTGCGTGGGCAGGAGATGCCTTAAACATACGCACAACGGTTTATATATATATGACATACCCCTTGGCTTTTTCTCCTCTCGTCAACAGTGTAAAAACCAACTAATAGAAAGAGTCCTGGCGACAGGTGTTGTGAAGGCTAGTTTATTATTGGTATAGGAAAATGGCGTATTTTGAAAAATACTGCGGAGTTGTTCTTTTAACAGGAAAGATGGTAGAAAAATATATATTCTAAAAGTGTAATCCTTTTCACATTATTTCTGAGAAGCGCTTGTATCTTCACGGATGGATCTTAAAAGGACACTGGTTAGGATCAGATTTCCCATATGGGGCGGATTTTTTTTTCATCATTTCTTATTTTGTTCACATTAAATAGTAAATTAATGTTCTGAAGTTTGGTTGTTAGGTTTTTTCCTATTATTATATAGGTACAAACCTCTATTAACCATTATATCTAAAAAAATTAATTCAAACTTTAAATTAAAAAAGAAATACTATTTGAATTTTGAATCCTCGAACATACTTAATAATCCAAAGCTCCCATCTTAAATATATTGTAACATAAGGTGTGAGTGACCTGAGAGTGTCGCAGGCTGTTCACACTTCACCATTTGAACCGCGAGCTCTTTTGGGGATTTTGGGATACTTTGCTGGTTAAATATGAATTAAAATACTCACAGTTCACCCAAAGTTTTAATTATTAAGAATAATACAATACATACCCTGATTAAGATACAATTAAATTAATTACAGCTAAACAAGTCACTAAAGTACATTATAAAAAAAAGTGTGTAAATTTATAATCTGATAAGAATATTTAAAAGAGAATTGAATTAAATAAACAATTTAATAACAATAAAACCCATATTAACTATTTTAATACTTACAATAGTCATATAATTGTTCATTAATAACATAGTTAATAATAACAATAAATGTCTACATCACCCGTCCACTTAAACCACCACTTGTCTTGCACACGACACATCACACAACCACACCGGCCCGTTCACTGAACACTGAATCCCCCAGACCGGTGAGGCTGCCATTGCATACCTGCTAAACAAGCGATAGAGAACCACTATAGACTTTCATTGCAAATATATATTTCAGTGTCAAAACAGTTTAATATTCTTTAAGTAATAATTTTTAATTATCACAGACATAAGCTAACTTTCTATCATTTAACACTTTTGAAATAGGGATTGTTTTGTTCTGAAAGCCTTTCCTATATACTTGATTTTTTAATTAAAATATGCTGGTATTTTAATGCTCTAGTCTAGTAGACATCCTGTATATGCTATTAGGTTTGTGGGAAATCTGATTTTTCAATATAAAGGAAGGTGGATTGAACAATATAAGATATTTCAAAAGCCGAATCGAAGTTCGATATTTTAGAGTATTTAAAAAAATGTTTGATGTTGGATAAAAATTAATTTTATAAACTTAGGTATTAATTATAATTTATAAAATGCTATATTCCAAATATAATATTTTTCTTCTTAAAATGATTAAGTTAAGTTTGCACACCCTATAAGCTATTATATTTGGACTATCAAAACTAAATACTAAGTTGTATTTAAAAAATCCTAATGTATACATTATTATTAATGTACCCAAAAACCACAACTGTTCAGCATTCTTTCATGTTGAAGGAAAAGAACACTCCATTAAAGCAAAGAAGATTGTATCCAACAGCTCAACAGAGGTAATAACTTTTTGCTAATTATATTGGTTTGTGTATTTAGCTAATATTACTAAGGGTGTACTAATAGTGTAACATGGGGTTATAGGGTGAACCTGGATATTCAGATGTAATGTTTTATATTATCAAATAAATGGTATGATCCAATAATACAAACATTTTCATATATGTTAATATATATTATAGTTTGGATCAAAATTTTCAAATTAGGAAACTACCCCTAAATAAGGTTTCCTCAGTAAAACATACATATTATTTTGCTAATCATAAATACTCAGATATATATTTTAAACATAAATTTCTTAATTATTCTTATTTGAACTTTGAATGAATATTAAATTCTAAGCTATTTAACTATTTGCTTATTTTTTTAATGCCTGAAACAGATTTTGGTTCATCCACTATCAATACATTTTTTATATACGCTATCATAATTGTTAAAATACCTTACTTACATCCATAGGGGAGTTTTCACAGTGTACCTGGTATTGATGTTAACAAAATGGTTATGACCAAGACAATACCAGAACTCAGTTTGGTAAAACTTTTCTGGACCAGACTAAAGATTATTGTTATGACTAATGAGCCCAGAATTTTTGTGCCAATTTCAAAACATCTCTTCTTGTGTTAGATTTAAAATAGTATAACTTTGTAGTAATTTAATTTGAAGTAGAGATGGTCCACTCGAATCCTTGAATCCACCAAATCCTGACAAGTATTCGAGATTCGAGGATTTTGTGTTTTATTGGACTTGATGGTTGAATCTTTCACCTCATAAACAAAGCGTCATATTTTGATTTTGAATTAAAAAATTACTGTTAGGCCTACTTGAAAAACACAACTTGTTGGCATTACTACCATAGGCAACTCAAGAGCTTCGCAAGGATACATGACTTCAGCTTTATTATGGTAGTGTAAGTCAAGCAGCCTTGTTATGTCGGCTCAGACGTAAGCTGATACTGCGTGGGTCAACTGTTTGAACTTATGGTTTGATAATTTCGTTGGCTGGTTAGTATTGACGCATCAGAGTAGCAAGAGCCGGGAAGTGTTGATAGCTTGCAAAAAGAGCAATACATTCAGTAGAGTTCTCTATTAAATTTCTGGCTTGATATCCGTCAATTACATCCGTAGTTGGACTATCATTATGAAACACTCAAGTTTTTATGATTACAATCATTGTTCTGGATTGTTACGCAAAAATCTTTGTTTGTTCTGTTTTGATAAACCCACTAATATTATGTTTACATTGGGGGAAGAGGGGCCAACATCACGGTAGCCCATTCCGGTTTGAATAATATCGAGGCACTTATGTTAAATAAGTATTTTTTTTAAATGATATTGATATTTTATAATGCATAGATACGCAAACCTATTCTTTTTAATAAAAAAGTTGTAGGAATGATAAGATAATGTTGAATATTAACTATGTATCCTATTTGTTTGTCATGTTTGTAAAATCCACATAACCGATTAGACTCTGAAACTAAACGGTGAAAAGTTGCGTTTGGGTGGGAATTATTTTAATGTAAATTTTTGTAAATCAATATTGTATTTACCAGAATGCAAGAGTTTAGCTGTTATAAGACTTTATTGCATAGCTATTTTTAGTTTCCATTTGTAAAGCATGTTTTTTATTTAGTCATGTGCATTCATTTTGATTTTTTGTTTAATTCTTAGTTTGGTTTTTTTTACAAATTTGTAGCAAATTTTTAGAATTTCAGGCTATTCTATAGATATTTTTAATTAATCAATTTTTTGGAAATTTATTCTGGGTCCTGTTGGTAAAATTGATTTGAAAAAAATAATGTTTATTGTCAAGGAGTTTCTTATTCTTGTTCGTAGATGTTAGAACAATTTATTTTATCATATAGTATCACCTATTATTGTAAAATGCATCCCTACACGATGTAAAATATGTTTCATGAACTAAATGTAACAAGCCATTTAAATTATTATTATCATCATCTTATTAAACAAGCATAATAAACTATGCACAGTTTTAGTTGCTGAAATGTTCTTTTCATACAAATTGTATTCCAACTACTGACTAAGAATTTCAAGTCCCGTAATTCTATTCATCCCTATATGATGGATAATATAGTTTATTTTTCATTATGTCTATTTTTAGGGATTCAAGTATAACACATACAGGGTGTCCCAAATTTTACTTTTCGGCAAAGTGTCACGTTCAGTACCACGTTGCAGTTCTTCCCACAACACATGTTGGAAATGTCTCACCCGGGCCTAAAAAAGTGTCTGCACACGCCTCTTCATATGATGTTATGATAATATAATATGGACAGGTGTGTCCGGATATGTCAAGGCCTGTGGTGTAAATTTCCAATATACGTTATAGGAAGAACTGCAATGAGGTGTGTGTTAATTACTCCACAGTAACTTTTGGGATAACCTGTATAAATGCATATTAATGAACAAAAAAAAAAATTCATTAAAATAGTTTTTCATTTTGGGCTTATAATTATTTTTCAGACTTTTAATATAGTCTAAACTTAGTTTTCCCTGTTCTTTCCACTAAAAAAAAAATTAAATCAAGTTGATGATAGAATTAAGAAGCTCATGGAAATTTGATCAGAAAGGGATCAAATTTGATAGTTTCAATTAAGCTTAATATAGGGGTAGATGTCAAAAATATTTTTGAATAGGATCGTGAAAAGTGACCAAAACTCTGAATCACTTGCGGTTATAGGTCTGAACCATAGATTTAAATTCTGTAAAGGAAAAAAAAAATTACATTTAAATTTTTTACACTTAGCTTATTTTTTGAAAAAAATGTAAGTTTTCCAAATAATCTAAATAATATTTTGAATAGCAAGTAATATATAATAAATAATATATAAAATTTGAGTTGATATTAATATTATCAAAGCTTCACAGACCTCTACTATTTAAAACAAAATCGTTGGATCTATTATCAAAAAATTTTGATTTCATCATTGGTAAACTACCCTTGAACAAATGTTTCGCCAAAATACAAGTATACCGGCCTATGAGCCAATTTCAAAATATATATATATATTTATGAATTGCTTATCAGTAAAATATTATTTATATGAGGGCTAGACCATACAGCATATATAAATACAAAACCCACTTTCTTTAATTTGGGGGCACACAAAACCTTGGTATTAATTATAATGTTGAGGGAGAAAATGTTCATTACCATACTTTCTCTTTTTGGGACAAAGTAAGAAATCATTTACATTCAATATTAAACTACAGTACAGCTGCTAGGTAGTATTCCCAATATTAAATAGTGTGTTTAACTCATATTTAATGAAGTGCAATGTTTACTCATTTTTACTAATACATTAATTTTATGTGCCCATTAAGTATGCTGCAACTAGTCCATATAACTCAAGAGAATTGCCAACTTTCTTTACTGAGGTGAGTAACTGAGGTGTTTAGCTTTTACAATAAAACAAAATGTTTGCTATAAGGAACCAAATCTACCTTAAAAATCACTTGGTTTTTAATGTAATCTAACTTTATACGCATTAAGAACAAGATAGTGAAAATTAACTTATAGTCGAGTAAACAGGTTACTTAACCTCAGGTTGTCAAAATTGTTAGCAAAGTTTTATAATTCAATGTACAAGGTTTATTCTTAAGATTGTAGGGTTTAAAATTGATTAAATAAGATAAATATAGAGTTTGTTAAAAACATTTACTCATCAACATCATCTGTGGCCGGGTCAATTTAGTATTATTATTAGCACCGCGTCTTACTACCCGTTCGGGTTATACGCACATCAATTTAGTAAAATGCCTCTATCTTCCTCTAGCCTTCCCCCATTCTTCCTCCTTTGATTGCTTCCATTCTTCTTTCATTTGCACACCTTCTGTTATATGCTCCTCCCATCTCTTTCTTGTCCTCTTTTGTGGTCTTTTTCATACATACTTCATTTCCATCATTTTCTTTGGCATCCTAAATTTTTATATTCTCACTACATGCCAATACCATCTCAGTCTTGCTTCTTCTACTAACTCAGGCACTCCCTATACCCCCATTATTTCCTGGATTACTTCTTTTCTAATCTTGTTTCTCCTCGTGATAGCTAACATGGTCCTCAAAAACTTCATTCCCATTTCTCTTACATTCTTTATCAATGTTTCTGATGCATTTGTGACATTGGGTACAAAGTATGTCCTGTAAACTTGTTGCATTTTTCTCCATAGCAGGTCTCTTACACACCTATAGAACTCTCCATGTTGTCCTTTTATCATTAGATCATCTCTACTTCCATCTTTTGCCTCAATCATTCTTCCAAGATATTTAACGTTCTGTACTTTTCTCAACTCCATCAAATTTTAGAGTTTTACTAGGCCTTATCCACATCCTTGTCATAACCATCATTTCACTTCACCATGCAAAATCTCAATACACAATCTTACACATCCTCATTTATTCGTGACTATTCCCATTACCATTACAAATAGTAGTGGCGAAAAGGCACTCTCTGCCTTACTCCATTTTGTATTTGTAACCACTTCGTCATCCCACTTTGCCTTTACAACACTCCTATCCTGAAACAGACTTCAGGCGTTATTTATAGCCACGCTCTCATATGCATGTCTTCTCCACATCCATAAATACCACTACCAAGTCTTTCCCATAGTCATATCTTCTTTCCATCCACTGTCATATTACAATGATTAAGTCTTTTGTAGACCACTGTTCCCCAAATTTGTGCTGTTCCTCTCTCCACCTTTATTATATTTTATGTTCTCTTTTCCAATGTCTTCTCACATATTTTTGTTTAACAGCCTTCTGCAGCCCTCGGTATTTTTGTTTCTGTCTCCCCCTTCCCTTATTCCGTCTTTCCTCTCTTCGTTGTTTCCTTTCCAATGCAAAATGTAGCCTTTCTTTAATTCCCTCATGACACCCAATCTTAACCTGATCCTACTCAGGCTCAGGACACCCCACTCTCCTATCATCCATCATTTCCACAATTTCCTCCACTCTTCCATTCACTGCCAATGTTCAGAGTCCCTATTTGTAACTTATGGCTAGCAACAATTTTTCCAATCCGACCTTTTACTTTATTTTCTGAGTACTTTGGTTTGTTTCGGCCACTGGCTTACTAAGCGTGTTGTGGCCTATGCCTGTGCAGCGTGGTTGCCAATCATGGGTCTTTGGGTTCATCTTATTTTTGTGGTAACAATAACCTTTCAAACTGAGTTTATGTGTGCTGATGATGAATTAGCTAACTATCACTAACCCTCAAACGCCAATCTCACCAAGCTGGAAGCCAACTGGCCAGACCCTGTTCTAAACTTGTTGGTTTTGGGCCTGATCAGTCTCTGACCTGGTTTCTGAAGGGGTTCAACCCAATCTCTACCAGGTTACTCAAATTCCAGGATACACAATTTGGTGGTGAGATCAGGATTGAGTAGGAGAGGTTAAGTGGGGACCCACTAGGTAGGCTCCTTGTATTGCAACTCACTATTGTGTTTGCTCATAAATATACAAATAATAGTTTTATGTTAACAAAATGAAAACCTTTGAATATTTTCCACATAATCACACATTATCTTTCATTTGTTTACCCAATCATTGAATCATGTGACAATATTTTTTTTAATAAATCATGTTTTTTATATTCTTATTAGTTTTGAAATAAACAATCTTAAGAATGTATTTTATCTTGTAATAATCCATCACATAATAAAACTTATCACCCGCCTTGGTGGCATAGTTAGCTACCGCACTAGTTTCTTGTTGACCTAGAATGCTGAGGACAGAGATATCAAGGTTTGAATATAAAACTTATTAAATTTGACAATCTGAAGTTAAGTAACCAGTTTACTCAATTGGTTAATTCTTACTTTAGATTCTCTCTTGTATTTATTAATTAGTTATTCTCCTTACTAAACTAAAAATATATTTTTAAATTTAGCTTTTTTAGTGTGTTACTACCTTTTCAGGTACTGATTACTTTAATGTATTAGGGGTAATAAAGGTTGAATATAGAGGAATTGCACCTGCATTTGTGTTGGTATAGAGGGGGAAACCGTTTAGGGAAAACCACACTCAATACAGATTCAGACCTTGTAGTCTAGTCTATTGCGACCATACTGCCCTCGAAGGGCTTGTTCTCCGGCTTTGTACA
The DNA here is from genome assembly GCA_902141375.1 of Timema poppense. Lineage (NCBI taxonomy): Eukaryota > Metazoa > Arthropoda > Insecta > Phasmatodea > Timematidae > Timema > Timema poppense. Next base: position 46,831 of record CABFOV010002818.1, on the reverse strand, counting down.
GTTCTTGTGGTACAGATTTCATTCAAAATAACATTAATTTACCAATGCACTTTCAAGCTTATTTCTCACATTGTTTTTAGTTGATTCAAGAAAATTTGATTTTGATTAAGATAAATATAAGCATTCTAGCCAAAATGCTAATCCTGTTTTATAAATAGTTAATACAAAACACACACATATACCAACATTAGTTTGTATTACTTGCAGATGGTGAAGCTAGAACATAGATTAGACTTGAAATATATAAATTTAGCCTGATATTTTATTTGAAATTATCTGCCTATAAAATATTGGTTTCAGATTCCTTAAGGACCATTTACATTCTAAAATATTTGATTTGGATATGACTTAAACAATTTTAATTACAAAATATAGAGATGGACCGAATCTTGAATAAAATTATTAACATAAGAAGGTGATAAATATAATAGAATATAGAACATACAAATTAATTATAACATTCATACATTCAATTAAGCATTAAATTACTGGTCTGTGACTTAGTATTTAGGCTCATCTTATAATATAGGGTTTTGTACCACTAATAAATGGTATTAGTCATTAGAGCTCTAAAACAAATTATTTAACTTGAAAAATTGGAAAAGATAATAATAAAGTTTTGAGTCTCAAATTCGAAATGATCTTATCTCTTTTATCTTGTTCCATCCCTAGTAGATTTGATTCATTTTCATTTTAAAATATTCAATTTGAAAAATTTTAATCAGTAAATATTCAATTTGGATTTGATTTGAACTCTTTTAAATTGAAAATCATGGATTTGCACAGGTTTAATCCTCATCTTGTGCTCTAGAATTACAGAAATTATTTTGTAATGGACCTGAATAAGTATCAACCCTTTTTAGTTCTTCATTTGATATAAACAATTAATTCCTGGAATTTTTTTAAAGGTGTGTGTGACGGTGGCAAATGGACCCTGCGAGTATTGGGTGCAAACTAAGAAATGTTCAGAAACTGCAAGGAGCATAACGTGGGTATTAAATAAGATAGCGCCCTATTGCTCACGTGTGGTCCCCAAGATTGGTCTGGCCTGCTCAGCCTTGTTCATGGGAGACTGGTAAGTGTTATCTAGTAGAATCCTTTCAGGTAGGTTTCCTTCACTATCAATTACTTTACATTGTTGTACAGCAGGGGTCAGCAATAGGTCAGTCTTACAGCAATTTTCAGTTGAGTGTGTAAGAAAACTAAATTGTCACGTAATAGCAAGTTTACCTTGCATTATGGCACCACATAAAAGATAGGGCCATATTGTAATCTGTCAAGGTAAAACTGCTTACTACCATTCAGGGTAAAATAAGTATACATTTTATTTATTTTATGTATTTTCTATAAAGCCAAGAGACATAAGTATTGGAGGAATAGATACAAGATAGATATGATTAAAATTATTTAAAAGTTGATTGGAGTAACAAAGGGTCATTGCAGGACCTTTGGTAAATGTAAAAGTCGATCGGGGCCCAAAAAGATTGCCGAAACCTGCTGTACAGTGTTTCTACGCTGTCTTATTATACATTAGTAGAGTACTAAGCAATATTGGATCCTGGAAACAGATTATGATGATGGTGATGATTGTAATACAGGGAATAAACAGTTTAAATCCTAAAGGATATTAGAGGGGTGAAGGTATTGATATATTTCCCAAATTATTTATCATAATTTATTCTTTTAGGGCTATTATTAGAGTTGGGTCAAATTTGAATCTCTATCTTGGAAAAGATTATGTTAACTTCAGTGGAAATATAAATATAATGGAATTTAATAAAAAATTGCAATATTAACTAAATGATTATAAAAAATCAGTTTATTATAACATTGATTCATACATTTAGATAAGTGTTAAATTACTTATCTATCTGAAATCCGGTTGTTGTGTTTGCCCTATAATTATGTTGAATCTGAACCACAAATAAACATTATTTAGACCTATAACTAGTTAGGTCAAATCCACTATTTCTCGAATCTGAATCTACATTTTAATCTCGTATATTGAATCCAAGTCCTAGCAAATTGCTAGAAATTTTAATAAGTTACAAATAGACCTACATTACACAATATAGTCCTAAACTGTAACTCAAGATTTATTTCAATCATGGTTACAATTTTAATCAACTCCAACCACCCCTTGCAAAATACTGGTTAAAATCCAGCCAAATTAAACAATCTAGACTCATTATTGTTTAAAAATCAAATCAATAAAAATTTAAGAGTCATTTAGTTATTTTTAAAAGTGTTAATAGAATGAGTTAAGTTTCTATGAAAAAAAGCATGTGAGATAAATAAACAGATTAGGCCTAGTTATCTTTTGATTAACATTGTTCATTGAAGGATCATAATTTATTTTAATAAGAAATAAAAAATAAAAATACAGATTTTTAAAAAAAGACTAAAACAACATGCTTAACAATTAAACATACATTGGAAATAGTGAATTCACCGTTAACTCCAACTGACAAATACAATAATAGTAAAAACACACTCTATAAAACCAAAATCAATTAACTCTGTCCAAATGTTTTAACCTTTTGTTATACCCCTGATATAGTTAATTCCCAGGGTTTTCGTCTGTTTGCGTGAAAAGTTAGCACTGCTGTTTAATTTACAATCCAACCCAATATTATCTACTGGATACTAATGTGAAATATTGTCCTCTGGGATAATTGTTTCCATAGTCCAAGACGGTAAAGAAATAGGGCTTAGCCCCTAACAAAGACTCAATGCTGTACAAATTCATCCAGATCAGCATCGGTAAAGCCAGCTACTTCAGTCGTGGAACAAATTCAGCCGAGGTATCCCCTTGGATAAAAGTCCTTAAGGATTGGCTACTTGTCGATACTACCGTGGGAGAAAATATAAAATAGTCTTGCTCTACTCATACCTTGTAGGCTGTACCCAACATGAGACGAAATCCAGAATCTACCATCTTACATCAAAGACACAAATCATTTTCTAGAGCGACTTCACACACTGGCCAATCCTCTTCCACAGCATGCCATCTTGGTCTCAATTGATGTTACATCACTCTACACCAATATCCCCCATATCCACGGACTCGCAGCAATAGAGGAATATCTAAACACACGTCCTGCTGGCACCAGACCCACTACCACATTCCTGATAAAACTAGCAAGTTTCAATTTGGATAAAAATTACTTCAGATTTCTGGACAAAATCTACCTACAAATTAAAGGTACTGCCATGGGAACACGCATGGCCCCCTCGTATGCAAACTTGTATATGGGGAGACTGGAACGTATGTTCCTGGGCAGACAACCGCTACAGCCCCTTTGTTGGTTTAGATACATCGATGACATCTTTATGATTTGGACCAGCACCACTCAGCAACTCGAGTCCTTCCTGTCAGACCTCAACAAATTTTCGCCGCTAAGATTTACCTGGAAAATATCCACATCCAGCATTACTTTTCTGGATGTAAACATCACACTCCATCAGGGACACCTTAAAACAACTGTGCACACCAAGGAAACCAACCATCAACAATACCTTCACTACGACAGCTGCCACCCTATGAGCACAAAGAGATCACTCCCACATAGCCTAGCCATTAGAGCCAAAAGAATTTTCTCTGACCACAATGACCTTTTACAATACAATAAAAAACTGCAACATGCTTTTATGAACAGAGGCTACCCCAAAGCACTGGTGTGTAGTCAAATTGACAGAGCTCAAAATAGCGGGCCCACAACATCAACAGGAACAAACAACATCATCCCTCTGGTCACTACATACCACCCTGGACTCCACAAACTCAACAATCTCTTGAAAACAGGTTTCCCCATACTGCAATCCTCCACCACTACACAACTTGTCTTCAAGGAACCTCCAAAAGTAACCTATAAACAACCTGCCAATCTACGCAACTTACTTGTAAAACCCAAACTGCCGGACCCCACTATTCAACCCGAACCCAAACAAATATCAGGTTCCTTTCCCTGCAACCGCACCCCCTGCAAAACCTGCACAATACATAAACCAACAAATTCATTCTCCAGCAACATAACTAAAATAAATTATCCTATAAAAGGCCACCATACTTGTGATTCTGAAAACCTCATCTACCAACTGGAATGTAACCAGTGTCAAGCACAGTACATTGGTCTCACAACAGAAACACTAAGAAAGAGAATGAATGGTCATCGACATGACACAAAAATGAAAAATAAAGAGAAGCCTGTAGCAGCACATGCCGAAACCCATAATTGTGACTTTAATAACTGTTACACAACCAAGGTGGTCAAATCCCTGAATAAAGCAATATGCAACCCTTCACAATTAAGGATATGGGAACTGGCCCATCAATATATCATCAAATCCAGACAAGCCCCCAACCTCAACCTTAGATAATTCCTCTCCTTCCTACCAGCACACTTACTATTAGATTCAATATAACATTATTCATAGTGCTGCTATCTATACAATGATTACATTCAATATAACATTATTCATAGTGCTGCTATCTATACAGTGATGTCATAACTGAAAAACAGTCAACCTTACAGTTCAACCAAAAGCATCAGCCTACTCTCCTGACCTGATGAAGCTGTCTGTGACAGTGAAAGCTTGTCCTTAACAATGTGTTTATGTGTTTTTTAGTGTTCTATCTAAACAATCTCTACTCCAGTATCACCTAGGTAAGTGTGCTGGCTATCCCTCCTAATTTAAACAATAATATTACTTAATAACTGAGCACTTTCCCAAACCCAAACTTAGACTTGTCTGTTTTGTCAACAGCACGCTGCTGGCAACTGGTCTTTCTCCCACAATAATACAAAAACTGTTCCTTCCACTTTGACCTCCATGTGTACCAACCAACCCACCCTCAAAACACAAAATGTCCATCTTAGGTCTTAGTCATAATTACATTCTATTACATGAAACATATACTTGTTTAATTATAAACAAGGAAGGCTATTTTTCTACCAGAACCTTGAGCCTAAACAGTTTTCCGACTCAAAAAGTAAAATCCTGTGCCATGAAAAGTGGGAAATACAGTAACAAAACACACACAAAGTTATATTTCATATAAATTTGAAATTTTCACCATAGGTCTTAGTATTATATTATAATCAAAAGGTAGTTTCTGGCTGCGGTTGGTGACAAAAGTATTTGGGGGGAAGATTGAATGACCTTTCCTTCCACCAAGAAGTTCCCTCTTCTTCCAAAAGATGGCAGCCTCCAGAAATGCCTGGCTCATGTATTGTGTCTAGATAGATGGTAGTCGGACAATCACCTACAATGGCAAAAGTATATTAGTTAATATTTATTAAGGGTTTGCAAAATTCACATTTGTGATTCCACGAATTTAGTTTTTTGCAAACAAATACTTTTTTTTTAATTTGGGAATTGTCGAGGATGTGCTATGCCAAAGAAGCCATTTTTATGGAATAGAACTCGAATATTCATAAGATGGCTTTTATAGATTTGATAAAGATTTTAAAAAAAAATGCTGTGTGGATTGTGTCACACCTGCATGGACTGGTTTAGAAATTTGGGAAAAAAATGCTTTCCTTTTACTGGGGTGATTGACGTATTATGCGTGATAAGATGATTAAAATGTATAAGCTTATTATTGTAATACTTATTTTTGGGTTGAAATAGTAACAAATCAACTTTTTTTTTCCTCAATTGGGATTCAAGGAAAGCTAAAACTATGGAAGATTCAAGGGAAGCTAAAAGTGTAGAAGATTCAGTAGAATCTAAAACTGTGGAAGATTCAAGGGAAGCTAAAACTGTGGAAGATTCAAGGGAAGCTAAAAGTGTAGAAGATTCAGCAGAATCTAAAACTGTGGAAGATTCAAGGGAAGCTAAAACTGTGGAAGATTCAAAAGAAGTTAAAACTTTGGAAGATTCAAGGAAAACTACATCTACAAAATATTTAATGGAATATATTTAATGCAAGATTCAAGGGAAGCTAAGACTTTGGAAGATTCAAGTGAAACTACAGCTGCAGGAGATTCTAGGGAAACTAAAACTAAATATCAGATGTTTCAAAACCGCATCATGTATTTAGGACTTTTCTTCATTAAATTACTTATCAGCTGATACTTAAAACATTATTTTTGAATTAATTAAGTTTATTTAAATTTAATTTAATTTAACGAACAACATACAATAATTTTTTCCATAATATCCCATGCATATATTTTTTAGGGTGTATCCTATATTATTCAGCTTTGGGTCAATGTAGATAGTTAAAAATTGTACAAAAATAAATTCAAATTCATTACCATTCACTTTTTCTAGCCATTTACCGAGTCACTTAAGTCAAATGATTGCATATTTAATATTTCCCTTTTCTTTTCACCATTCTTTCTCCTTTATTTGCTATCATTACAGGCAGCCCCTGTTATGAATGATCCCGCTTTACGCGATTTCGCGTTCACACGGTTTAAAAAAAAATGAAAAAGGTTCTTGAAAGGTTTTGTATCTGAGCTGAGTTGCGCCAAGGCGGTGATTGTTTGGAGTGTACGGTTAGTATATAATGAATGACGTGACATGCTCTTTGTCATCTCACTCTCTCCTCAAGGTCAATGCTCCCATGCTCTGTCATTGTCTGGGTTTGTCTATTTTGACAACTTAGTCACCTCGAGCTACCGAGCACTGTCAGTAGCTCTGTGCTGTGTACATACATACCTAGTCTAGCAAGTGTATTTCCTGTTGGCGTTTTATTGAGTGGTGTGATATTTCGTTTAGTGTCGTCATCGAGTTATTGAAAATGTTTCAAAAACACAAGGAACATTCAAGTGTGAGTACCTAAAAAACGCGCGAGAAATTCTCTTTCATTGGAGATTAAACTGGAAGTTTTAAAATGTATCGATAAAGGCGAACGTGTTGTCGATATTCAACTAGTAATGGGTCTTCCAAAGTCGTCTATAAGAACGATCCAATCGAACGCAGACACAATTCATAAAAGTGTTGAATCTTGTACGAATTTAAGTGTCACAAGAGTAGCTTCATCAAGATCAGATGCAATGGAAAAAATAGAAAAGTCTTTTCTACCTGGATTGAACACCATAACCAACGGAATGCGCCTATTTCTATGGCAATAATTCTAGAAAAAGTTAAAAGTCTTTATGCAGAATTACAACAAGATAATGAAAATCCACCCCCATTTAATGCTAGTAGAGGTTGGTTCAACCGTTAAAGTTCGCAACGCTTTTCACAGATTAAAAGTTATGGCGAGGTTGCTTCTGCAGATAATGAAGGAGCTGATGAATTTGTAGAAACTACATTTAAAAATATTATTGCAGAAGGTGGTTTTATGGCAAAGCAAGTTTTTAATTTAGACGAGACTAGCCTATTTTGGAAAAGAATGCCAAGCAAAATTTTTATTTCTATTGAAGAGAAATATTCACCTGCTTTCAAAGCTGTTTCCCCAAGACCTTTGCACATTGCTTTTTGGGGCCAACGCCTCTGGTGATTGCAAATTAAAACCATTGATGATTTATCACTCAGAAAACCCATGAGCACTTAAAGGTTGCGATAAAAGTAAACTGCCAGTAGTTTGGAAATCTAGTAAAAAAGGTTGGATGACAGGTAAAATATTTTATAATTTTTTTCACATCATCTTCAAGACGATCTAAAACACTACTGTGAAAAGGAAAACATTTAGTGTAAGGTTTTGATTCTTGTGGATAATGTGTCGAGCCATCCCTCAGAAATATGTGAGGTGAACGAAAACATCAAGGTTGTGTTTCTTCTCCCTAATATTACATCCTTATTGTAGCCTATGGACCAAGGTGTAATTTCAGCATTCAAAGCCAACTACCTTAAGGAAACACTCTCACAACTCATAAACTCATTAAGATGGCTATTGGAATCAGATATATGTTGGAAAGGACTGACACTTCACTGTATGAACAGGGTGTGGAAAAAACTATGGCCTGAGGTTAGAACAGTGAAGAACTTGACAGAATCTCTTAAATGACCAAAGAAATAATGAACGTGACTCACCAAGTTGGATTCACTGATATTGACGAGGAAGATGTTTCTGCGCTTCTACAGACACAAGAAGAAAATGATCTGAGCAACCAGGATCTGCTGTCCATTGAAGATGAAAATTGTGTGGAAGTGTCTAAGGAAGATGAAGAACCTAATTGTTAACCGGTAAAGGGATTTCAGAGCCTTTCCAAATGATCATTATGCCTTAAGCTACTTTGAAAACAATGATCCAGATGAAACAAGAAGTGGGAAAGTCAAAAGAGAAGTTGAACATGTTATAAGTGCTACCATGAACTATATAACTCAAAGTTAAAATCATCAACTCAACTGTCCATAAAAAAACTTTGTTTTCATATGAACAGGAAACAAGCTCGTCTGAGTCTACAGAAAATGTTGGCCATGAGTAATAATCTTAAAAGTATTAAAAAACTAAATTTCTTTAATACATGTGTGTGTACTAATATTTTACAGTAATTTTAATTTGGAAAAAATTACAGTACTGTATAGCTTTTTTATTTTATAACCTTTTATGTACTTTTTTAACATAATAAACTCATATGTACAGTACTGATTTGATTGTGTATTTCTTCAATATAATGAAATTAACTTGAATAACAAACCCACTTGTTTTAATTACTTAAATCCTTTTTAACGTATACTAGGCTGTATGACGTTCTATTTGCCGCTATCGCGCTAGGCTATAAATAATCCTCGTTATATGCGGTTTTGCTTTAATCTCATGTATACATGTTAAGTGCAACTTGAAAAATTGAAGATAAAGTCAAAGATTAGTTTTATTTAATTTAAACTTCTTTAAATTATAAGTGCTTCCAAATCCATTAAAAGAAATTGAATCAATAAAAAAATGACTAAATCAATATGTACTAAACATTAGATGTGTGTGTGTGTATATATATATATATATGTTCAGCATAATTAACAACCCTAAATCAAGTCTCCAATGACTTTATGATAGCAATTAATTTTTCCAGCATTCTCGAGCATCTGTCTAAAACTGCCTTAAACGTTGACTGAAAAATTACCTGGAGCACTGAATAAATCCTAAATAACTCAGTGGTAGAACATCATCGCCATAAGCCAATATCTTTGTGCTCGATTCTGGTGTCCAGATGTTATTTTTCAACTGTATTTAAATTCACAAATATATGCATAAATTAGCTTTCTTGTAGATTGTGAGTAGTATCCACCCCTAATGTAAAATTAAATAATCATCCTGGGTCTTATAAATTACATGAAATTCAAGTTTTTGGTATTTATCTCAAGTTTTGCATTTCTAGATTGAAGTATTTTAGTAAATATTAATTTAAAATTGTTGCTTTAGCTTTAATTAACGTATTTTTACATTGTAAAGTGATAAAATAAAATGTATTTGTTCTAATGCTGTTAACTCTCATACTAAGTGTCCCCATCTCTCTTTGCTGTAATGGTTGTTATTATTAATTTGTTGCAGGTATCGTGGCCTTGTCACTGGTTTATCACCACAGTTAAAAGTGTTCTATGTTGACTATGGTAACACTGAAACATGCTCACTGAGGGATCTTCGAACCCTGCCAGACAATCTAATAGATACCCCTAGTTTGGTGAGTATTAGTCTAAAGCTAGAATGGCCATTAAAATTGGAATTGAAGCTTACTAGGGGGGACATAAAACTTATATACACTGTATACATTCATCAATTAAAAGTAATGTAAACTTTTTTTTATGAGTAATGTCAAACTTGATTCCTAGATAATCTCCAATATTACTGATAAATAAATTATAGTTGTACTTAAAATTTCCACTATTTCTTGAATCAGAATCTACTTTTTATTCTCGAATCCGAATCATAACAAATTGTTAGAAATCGAGTTAAAGATAGACCTACATTTCACAATATAGGCCTAAACTATAGATTAAGGTTTATTTTAATCATGCTTTCAATTTTAATTCACCCTGACCACCCCTCGCAAAATACGGGCTAAAATCCAGGCAAATTAAACAATCTAGACTCATATTATTGTTTAGAAATCAAATCAATCAAAATTTGAGTGTCTTTTAGTTATTTTTAAAAGTATTGTTAGAATGAATTTTTTCTAAAAAAAACCATGTGAAACAAACAAATTAGGCCTAGTTATCCTTGTATCAACTTTAATCATCATTGAAGGATTATAATTTATTTTAATAAGAAAGCAAAAGTGAAAATACAAACAGATATTAAAAAAAAGAAGACTAAAACAACATGCTTAACAATTAAACATACATTTTAAATAGTGAACTCATTAATGCCTAAGTAAGTTATATATAGATTATCTATTTTAGGGTAAAAAAACAAGAAATATATTCTATTCTTGCGATAAATTGATTTCTGGGAATACATTCTGTTTAAAACACGAACATATTTTCAACTACAATATGTTTATTCCCATTTTGTTGGGCAGGACCACGTTTGAATATTTTTACAATTATTTCAATAACATATTTAAAAAAATAATACACTCTTATTTATAATCAATTTAAAAATAAATTATGAATTAGCAAGTTGTTATTTGATTCTTAAAACTCGAGAATCGATTCTAAACAAACAATCGATATACAATATGTAGGCCGGTAGGCATAAATAAACAGTTTTATTGGTGTCTTGACTGTTGACAGTAATTATTTTTCATGAAACCCAACAAAAATCTAACTAAGGATTATTTGCAATAAATAGGGGTTCTTTGCATAGTGATAGATCATTAAAACCAGTTGAGTAGTAAGAATTAACAGTATTTTTATTTTAAGCATCACTCTGGCGAGTAAACATAATATAAGTCATGGCGGTCAACTTTGTATCGTGTGTAATGGCGACTGACTTAGTTTCATGCATAATGTGTTCTTATTTCTGTTTAAAAAAAAACTGTAATTTGTTTTATTTACTTAGACTTTATTTGTAATTCTAGTTTTGATTTTCAGTTTTTAAAGAGTTTTAATGTGTTCGTTAAAATATTAACAAGTGTTCGTTAGGTGACAGTTTTAGAAGTAAGCATAATGTGTCGAAACTACCGGTAGAGTCCAAGTTTCCCATAGAGGTGGGAGGGTAGGGCATTAGGCATGTAAGATTTTCCACACCTAACATTTTTTATTTTTTTAAACTAATTTATTCATGCTAATCTCTTTTGTCCGATAAAATAAAGATTACGGATTAAGTTGTGCTTTTCAAGTATGCCTAACATAGTCATTTTAGAATTCAAAATATTATGTTTTGTTTATTGGGGTGAAAGATTTGGCTATCGAATCCTTGTATCTTGAATATTTGTCAGGATTCGAAGATTCAATTGGCCCATCTCTGCTTAAAATGTACCACCATTTTTGGATCCTTGATTCTAAGGGTGTATGAAAGCTCACATACCCAGAAGCGGATTTACACTATAGGCCCACTAGGCTCGCGCCTAAGGGCGGCACATTTTGGATAACATTTTAATTTTAATATTTAGTTTTTAATAACTAGGTTTATGGTGTGTACATGCCTGAGTTTCTTTCTTAGAAATCTTTTCTCGAATACTAACTTTATCCCGCCCCCCGCCCCCCTCCTCCCATTTCGTTTCTCTGAAACCTCTTAAATCACATGAAAAAATGGGGGGAGGGGGGGCGCATATTATAATTGTGCCTAGGGGTGCAAAAATCTTATAAGCCAAAGAGCAAACTTTATAAACTAGGTAGTTTTTTCATTTTCCATTAAGTTTTTCCAATTCACTATCATTATCAATTATTTCAATGTCTAATCTGTACACAACATGGTCTAAGTATTCTAGTTATTTAGATAAGATCACACAGTCAATTCGTTTCTGGGTATCTTATGAATTTATTTATATATTTTAATTTTTCTAAGTGTGATATAAATAAATAATTTATATTCAATTTTTGCAATTTGGCTTATTTCAAAGCGAGGTTGGGGAAAGCCAAGACACTTTCTAGTATTGATATCCCAAAAAGTTTCAGGCAGGAAATAAAATCTAGTAGACTAGACTGCTGATGATGGGGAGATCGAGGTTTGAATCTGGGTGTGCTGAGGGTAGTTTTCCCAAAAGGGTTTTCTACTCTCTCTTTTTCTCTCTCACCTCTCTCTCTCTCTTTCAAATGTGGGTTACATTTTCTCTAAAATAGAACTTACCTAAAACCATTAGTTTGGTCAGTAAATATGCATATAACCCAAACTAGTAGTAAGAGATGATGCAAAAAAAAAGTGTGTTATAAATCTAAAAGAAGTGTTAGTTCTGAGCAGTGTTTGCTTTATTCTAGAGATGGGCCACTCGAATCTTCGAATCCTCGAATCCACCGAATCCTGACAAGTATTAGAGATTCGAGGATTTGGTGTTTTACTGGATTCGATTCATCTCATAAACAAAGCATAATATTTTGAAATCAAAAATTACTTAGTTATGCTTACTTGGAAAGCACAACTTAATCCGTAATATTTATTTTGTCGGAGAAAAGAGATAAACATGAATACAATCTTCTTAAAAAAAATTGTTAGGTGTGGAAAATCTTACGTGCCAAGTACCCTACCCTCCCACCTGTATAGGAAACTTAGACGCGACCGTTTCGGCACATGCCCACTTCTAAAACTTTCACCTGACGAACAATCTTGTAAATATTTTAATGAGGCCATTAAAACTTTAAAAAAACTGAAAATCAAAACTAGAATTATGCATAAACTCGAAATAAATAAAACAAATTACGGAAATAAGAACACATTACATATGATACAAAGTCAGCCACCATTACACACGATATAAAATCAGCCGCCATGACGCATATTATGTTTACTCGCCCAAGTGATGATTAAAATAAAGATACTGTTAATTCTTACTACCTAACTGGTTTTAATTATCTAAAACTATGCGAAGAACCCCAATTTATTGCATACGATCCTTAAGTTAGACATTTTGTTGGGTTTCATGAATAATAAATACTGTCAGACAGCCATAAAGCTGTGTTTTTTATCCCTGCCGGCCTACATATAGTTTATCGATTGTTTGTTTAAAATCGATTCAGATAATCTGATCACTTAGTAAGTGCTCTCGAGTTTAAGAATCAAATAACGACTTGCTAATCTATTATTTGTTTTTAAATGGATTTTAACTTAGTTTTTATTATATTTTTTAAATATGTTATTGAAGTAATTGTAGAAATATTCAAACGTAGCCCTGCCTTATAAAATGGGAGTGAACATATGGTAGTCAAAAATATGTTCGTGTTTTAAATAGAATGTATTCTCAGAAATCGATATATCACAAGAATCTAATATATGTTTTCTATGCGAAAATAGATAATGGATATATAATAAAATAATAATAAAACATACTTAGGTATTATTGAGTTCACTATTTCCAATATATGTTTAATTGTTAAGCATGTTGTTGTAGTCTTTATTAAAAATATCCGTTTTTATTTTTATTTTCACTATCTTAATACAATACAATATCCTTTAATGATGATTAATTTTGATAAAACGATAACTAGGCCTAATCTGTTTATTTCACATGTTTTTTTAGAAATCCAACACTTTTAAAAATAACTAAAAGACACTCATATTTTGATTGATTTGATTTATAAACAATAATATGAGTCTAGATTGTTTAATTTGGCTGGATTTTAACCTGTATTTTGTGAGGGGTGATTGGAGTTGATTAAAATTGAAATAAATCTTAATTCACAGTTTAGGCCTATATTGTGTAATGTAGGTCTATTTATAAATTATTAAAATTTATAACGATTTTCTAGGATTCGAATTTGAGAAATAGTGGATTCGACCCATATCTACTTTATTCTAAATGTTATTTTATCAACTCTCAAGATTCAGATATTTTATAATAAATTCTATTTTGCTTGAACACAAATATTTAGTTATTAGTATTGGTCCATTAACCTAATTAATTGTGTGTACTTGTTGCTAAAAATAGCTTTAGCTCAAAAATGATATTCACTTTTGGAAAAGTCTTATAGTGGCAAAACCATTCTTTAAATTTTCATAATCATAATGAACACATAGGTAGACAACTTGATATGACTATATTAAGATTACACTGCACAACACAATTTTTGCTGGCTTACATCCGAGACTTGGTTTTAATGACTTAACCTACCTGTGATGTCAGAGAAAAAAAGTAGGATTTCCATGTTAATTTTTTTCCATTTTAATCAGCGAGTTTTAAAGATAGAACATTGAAACAAAAACCATAAATTCTGAAATAATTTTAAAAAGATTCCTACATCATTTTAAAATTATATTTTGAATCTGAAAGTAGATTTTTTGTAAACTTTTTTTAATTGTATACAGCTTCGGCTATTTTATTTATTTGTGTGTAGAGCACATAGCCATATTGCTGCTGTAATATAGATTAAAAAAGTATGTGGAACCATATATATCTAGAATAGGGAACGAGAAATATGGAAGACAATTCTGTCCGGGGGCAAATTGTTAGATTGTAAGTGTGTGCGCCCAGCAGGTAAACAAGAGGACCTCGCAGGGTGAATTACTCATTTTCTTTCCTTCCTTTATTTTTTTGTACATTGGCCTCAAGAATGAGATAGTGCTTCAAGTGGGCACCATACAATTTCATCGACAAGCTGTAAAACAAATATCTAAAGGTTAGGTGGGTAAAGTCATTGACACAACTTGTACCAACTCACAAGCTCCAGTATAGGAGGTTCAAGTCATTGATACTACTTGGACCAACTTGTCGACAAGCTCGGGTATAGGAGGGTCAAGTCATCTACTCGATAATAAGTAAGAAGACCACTTCAAATAAATATTAAGGGTTGAACATTTTATTTTCTTACTGGTGCTTAAGTAAACTGGGAAGGGGGAGAGCGTGGTGTTTATATATAAAAAAATAGGTGTGGTAGAAAATGTTAATTTGGCATTCAGCTAGAATGTTAACTCCAGATAACCATATTTGTCTTCAAATTTCTAAGTAGGCGTTGTTTAAGTGGTGCTGTGAAAGGTTATAATTTCTTAAACCAATGGAAACAACTACTTTTATGTGTGTTAAACACTGAAATTCTGCATTCAGGTACAAAGACCACTCCAAATAACCTTAAGAGACCAAATATTATAAATATAGAAAATAGGGAAGGGGAATGGGGTTAAGTAAATACAACATTTTAGGTGGGACAGAAAATGGAATTTCGCCGATAATGTAGAGGGAGTACTCCAAAATACAAAATAATGGTTAGATATTTTCTATTTAGAAAAGAAAAGGTGCTGGTAGAATGGGGCGGGGGGTAAAAATTCCCAAAATTAAATAGAAATTACTTTTCATAAAAAAAAACTTTTTCGTGATGTAGATCTTCCTGGAGAACTGAATGGCGTATGAACTTATCAAATTTCAACATTTGAAGCCTGGTAAATGGAAGAGATCGAAAATGATACAACTAATATAAAACACTACTTTCCATTCATTGGTATTCAAAATTGAAATTTGGTAAGCATGTAAATACACTGTGTATAATCAAATGAATCTTAAAATCTAAATATGGGAATGTGGGAACGTAAAAGCAGTCAATTAAGGGGGATGCTATATTCAAATATTTCCAAAATTATTTTAATTTTTTTTTTTTTTAATGAAATAGAACTAAAATTTGCCGAGTTTGTAAAGGAACCATCCCACAATAATCACAAATGCTGGAAAGCTTGTAATTTAAAAATAGAGAGTGGGAAACGGCCAATAGGTTAAAACAAACTCTCGATATGGAAGTAAATTTGAATTTTGTAAAGGCAGATGAAAAAATCTAAAAAAAAACCTAGATATAATCTAGGGGCCTGCGAGCTTGGGTTTTTTTCATTCAAGTTGAACTCGAGTCGAGTATTTCTAAAAGTGTCCGAGTTTGAGTATTGTATATTCATAATTTTAAAATTTTAGAAAGTATATTAAAACACACATTCTTAAAAAATGAATGACACTCATTTTTATAAATAGTTAATCATATTGAAAAAAAAAGTTACTCAACCTAAATATTGGTTTTTCAATTAGAAATAACACTTAAACAAACAATTTAAAAATAAGAACAACTCCTAAATAAAAATCTAATAAAAAATAATTAAAATGGTTTTAACACTCATTTCTTTAAGGACATCAAATTACACTAACAATTATAAAAAAGTTTATAAAATAGATAGTTAATTGATGGCTTGTAAATGTATAACACGACAGTGTAGAAATGCTGTACACTAATGTAAAGTAAGTGATAGTGAAGGAAGCCAACCTGAAAGGATAGTTAGGTTAGGCCTAAATAACAGACACACTTCTCTCTTCATGTCGTCTTAAACTGTTCCACTTCTTCAAAACTTCCAGTGTCACATTAGTTTGAATTTCCAGGAATATTACTTTTTCACTAATTTTTCTTCATATGAAAAAGTAATATTTCTGAAAATTCAAAATAATGTGCAACTGTGGAATTTTGAAGAAGTGGGAAGTGTAAAAGTGTAGAAAGAAAATAGAGAAATGTGTTTGTTTATATCTAGGCCTAACCTGACTATCCTTTCAGGTTGGCTCCTTTAACAATCACTTTACATTATTGTAGTGTTTTTGCACTGTTTTGATAAAAAAAAGTTAATAAAATCAACGTTTTAATAAGATAATATTCCCCAAAATATGCTTCAGTAACTTAATTTACCGTATAAAAAACCGGAAGAATCATAAACCATTAGAAATTTGATGTGTTTTGTTTTTTATTCCTTAGTGTAATCATTTATGATCATGTCTTCTGTTCCATTTCCATTTCTCTATGCCCAGTTGCTCATGCGTGTTGTACAGGCTCTCGTTAGACATTATTTTACTGAGAAATTTACTTCAATTCAATTTTTAATACTTATAAAAGTTGATGCTGATACTTTAAAATTAAAAATAATATTACTAAAATAATATTTCTAGTAAACAATATGAAATAGTAAATGGTTTTTAAATTCAAGTGTGGTAAGGTTGGTAAAATATGTATTGCAATAAATAAGATCAACATTGATTTTAAACAGGTTAACCAACTTAAACTTAATTAGATAACTAAATAGTAACTAGACTAGAGCTAGTTTTGTAGCTAAACATATTATTTCATACAAGCCTTAAAACATTTAATATAATAATATAGTCTTGATATTACATTTTTGATTTAACACAAATTATTATTATTTTAGTAAGGGACCTGGTAAAAATAGTAAATAAGAATCACTCATTTATTTAGTAATCTTCTTAGCTATTTTTATTTTCATTGATTTGTAATGGCAATACAAGTAAACAACTGCAATCAAGTACATTTCAAAATGGACGAATATATTGAACAAATTTACCAGGCGAAAGTGGTTTTAAATTCCTATCAAGTTATTAATGTGAAAACTGAAATTAATTTTTAACAATTTGTTAAGTAACAGAATGATGTATAAGTGAAAATGCTGATATTATTATCTCAATTAAATAGAGTATGCTTTCTATTGCTGTTGTGCCTCACTGTTCAGGCAACCTTGTATCTTTCCTCCGCACTTGCACAGGCAGCTCCAACCCCCCCCCCCCCCC
>CABFOV010002818.1:0-28549 GCA_902141375.1 Timema poppense | reverse complement strand
TCCGACCCCCCACCTACTCCAATTTCCCCTTTTAGCCCTGAGGGCTACCATTTACATACCCTGACCACCCCAGAACCCGCCTATGTTTTCTCCTCCATCTCCCTTCCTTACCCCCATCCACTGGACCCACGAGATCGACGCCTAACAACCACCGTCGCCCGGAAGCTGGACTTCGACGAGACCAAACTAGTTACCACGAAGCCGCAGTGAAGGGATAACATTGCGTTTTAAAAATAGATTATTAAGTACATCAATTGGAAGTTCAAAAATGATGAGCCTACAAATCTTTCAATCTCGATTTCGAGCCTAAGAGATGAGTTAGGAATAAGAGTACTCACAGAGCCGTAATATAATCTTAAAGGGTGTTTACTAGCATTGAGATAACAAATCTAAATGTCCAAGGATAAATTAGCGCATATATAGCGGCTATATAACACTTAAAAGTAATACATTATGGAGACGTTTGTTGGTGAACCTTGATGCTCTTTAAAAAACCACGATGCCTATTAATAATTGTGTTTCTGTAACATAGTAAATATTTATTTATGCTTGTCGGTGAAAAGTGATTTTAAATTTTCCAAAATATATCTTTAACAATGTATATTAGTTCGTTTATCTTATTTGATGATAGTGCTTAGGTAAATATCGCACAGTTATGAATTGCCTCTTTTTGTGCACTTAGACCAGGTAATATTTAGTTTCATACATATATTTTATTTTATGTTTTTAATCTCCATTATTGGTTTGTGATTGCCATCGTTAGCTCAGGATTCTACAATGAGAAACTATCAAAAAGTTGGCAGCCGCACGTTTTAAAGTTTCATGGTCCTTTGTTTTGGCATCTTTCCATGCCATAATTCACGCAGTTTAATACTATAGGATCACACTATGTGTATCAAAACCAAGTTTCCACTTTTTATATGTTTCTTGGTTCTGTAGATACCTGAATAGGTAGTCACATTGTCTAATGTGTCAGACTCGCTATAATTGTGAACACCCTAAAGATTTCCCTCGCTATATAGTTAATGTTTAAAATTTATTGACCCAGTTAAGTGGCTGCGTGGTCTAACGCGCTACTCGCGTGGTCTAACGCGCTACTCACGTGTTAGACTACTCTCAAAGACAGAGTCATCGTGGCTTAAAACCAGTCGAGTGCACTGAGGATGCTATTTATTAAATGGTTTTCCACTCTCACTCCATGCAAAGGCAGGTGCACTTCCTCTAAATTCAACCTTCCAAATCCCTAAATCATTAGCGTAGTTATTACATAGGTGTATAACCCAAACAGGTGATAAAAAAAAGCCTAATGGAGTTTAGTGATGCACTTCCCAGTAGTTACGCGGTCTAAAGCTATATTTGATTTTAAAAATTATGACTGAGGTGCGAACCTTGGGTTTTTCTAAGAAGATGTGAAATGTAAATCTAGAGAAAAGGCACATTTGTGGAGAGAGAGAGAGAGAATAGGAAACCATTTAGGAAAAACCACCCTCACTACACCCGATTACAGTCCTGATCTCTACATAATCAGAAGTCCATTCTATTTCAAGCGTAACACTTTATACCATGAAACCAATTGCGCGAGGTTTCATTGTTTTCACGAATATGTAAATGGAATTTTATTTGAGCATTTCCCTGTCTACTCTTTATTTTAAGCTACCTTTTAGTAGGATAATTAATTTATTTGTATGAATATTTGTATATGTAAATATAAGATAAAATCAAATCGAGATTTTAAACATTACCTTTAAGAAAGTTTTGTTTGTATACAATATTATATTACAAAATAGTTATTGATAGGATGTATTATTATTGTGTCGATGACTTGACCCTCCAATACCTGAGCTTATTGATGAGTTGGTCTAAGTAGTGTTGAGGACTTAAACCTACTATACCGGAGCTTGTCGATGAATTGACCCAAGTGATTTCGATGACTTGGCTCTTATATCCTGGAGTTGGTCGATGAGTTGGCCCAAGTCGTTTTGATGACTTGACCCTTATATCCTGGAGTTTTTCTACAAGATGGTCCAAGTCATGTTGACCCCTTGATCCACCTATATGGGTTGACTGTCGATGACTTGACCCTCCTATACTGGAGCTTGTCGACGAGTTGGTCCAATTAGTGTCGATGACTTGACCCAACCAGCCTTAAAAATATCTGTCGACGGGTTGAGTGTAGATGTCATGGTCCTACGCTTGTCGACCACTTGCAACATGTTGCTTCTGCGTATTGATGACTTTTACCTCTTTTTTGTCGATTAGTTGACTTGCACCCCTTCAAATGATGCATCAGTGTTTTCAAAAAATGGCAAACAATAAGAAAACCTAGAAGAAACTTTATTTATCAAGTAAAATATTATATTTATGAAGAAAAACTAAACTAGTATGTACTTTTGGATCTCAAAAGATAAGGTATATACTATATTAATGTTAAAGTAAAATAAATAAATGTATTCACAATTTGATTTCGGAATCAGGTCAGGACATAATGAGAGTAACAACCCAAATCTTCTTATTTAGCTTTTTGACATTATATAAGGCGAAATCTTAAAATAAATATCTACATTACACCAACAATAGCTAAACTTATACACTTATATTTAAATTTATAAACAGCGCAATCATTTAATCTTAACTTACTGAAACTGTTAGAATAAGATTATTTATACAAGAGTTATTGTTAAGTACAGGTTTTTTTTTTACTTTCACATAACTAGAGAAATTATTGTAATCATGAAAAGAATTGAAATCGGAATTGTATATAAATATTCTAGTTGGTATCTGGGGAATGTCTAACATGACACATAATACTTTAAACTCATTTTTTGAATAAAAAGTCGTTTAAGGGTAATTTACCCATGACTGATTTTTCAAAAACTTAAAATATTTTAAAACTGGTTTAAACGATTTTATTCCAAATTAGTATCTAGGGAGTGTATGTCAAATGGTAGATTACTTTTCTTTATTATATGTGAAATATTTCTAAAGCAGCTCTAATGATTTGGTTCCAATTTGCTATCTTGGAAATTTCTTACACCCAAAATAACACTATAATTTATTTTTGTATTAACAGTCGTTTAAGGGTAGTTTATCCAAGACTTATTTTTCAAAAGCTTGTAATCTTTAAAGAATTATTTTAACAATTTGTTTCCAAATGGATATTTCGGTAATGTTTAACATGACAAATAACACTATACTTTTTTTTTAGTAAAAAGCCATTCAAGAGTAGTTAAACCCATATCTGATTTTTCAAAAATTTGTAATATTTTTAAAAGAGTTTTAATGATTTGTATCCAAATGGATATAAGGGAGTGTTTTGGATGAATAAGTAAACTGTATTATGTTTTTTCGAGTAATAAATCATAAAAGTTTAGCACAAAATCCTAATTATAGATATTTTGTTCAGGTTATACACTGTATGACAAGAATTATTATTATTATTATTATTAGCACCGCGTCTTACTACATTTAAGTAAGTTAATTTTTTTTTATAATAAGTAATTAAAGCCACTATTTTAGAATAAATCTTATTGATCAATATGTTAGTAAAAACTAGGGGGCGCAAACATATGTTATGGTATTTAGGGGGTCGTGAGTAGTAAAAGGTTAAGAACCACTGCCTTAGAACTTCCAACAATAACCGAACATCACATGAGTGTCCCACTTTCCTTGGTATTGCTCTTCCATTATTTTTAAATCTTATTATAACCTTCCACCTTGTTCATCATTCACATCATATAGATTCTTAGGAAATCCATCAAGATGGCTGTTGAGAAAATTAAGTTTTATATCTACATAAGGCTGGGCTATTACATTTCCCCCCCCAACTTTTAAAGATATAGTTCTTCTGAGTCCAATATTTGTCCCTAGCCCAACCCAGAAACACAAGATAAATGTATATTCAGTGTATCCTCCTTGTTGGGCAAGAAAAATGTTAACCACTTTTAGATCCACACAGATGATCCAGAACTATCCAAAAACCGGCACCACTCATTTGAATTGTATCTTACGCCCATTGCGTTTAACAAACCTGACACATCATCACATTAAACTAAACCACTTTCAACTAAGTATTTTTTTTAAATCTTGAAGCTAGTAGTTCAAACAACTCTTTAGAAAGGCTCAAATGTCATACTAAATCATTCAGCTCTTCCTGATTAAAAAGTTTCTCCCCTGAGTTAGAACATGAACCAGTATCATCATCATCTTCAAAAACCACATCATGTTCAACTTCCTCAAATCATGGAAAGTACGTTAAAACAAGCACAGGTAGGTCATTGAAATTAGCAACTGGGCAGATTGATGATTTAAGGCTTGAGTGTATTTTATTTTTTATTCTATTTAGCCTAAAGTTTGAACTAGGCAAAAATAGCAACTCATACATGATTTTTCGGCTCTCACCATATCATTGGTATACTAGATGCTTGTTTATTTCGCTTACCTTTTGTCCACCGTCTTAAATTTTCTATACAGGGCTTGCAAACTGTGTGTGGAGCCCAAGACTTGTCTTGATCACCCATCTTTATGTGAAAGTAATTTTTCTTCACCAAGTCACAAGTACTTTCTTTGATTGGTTATAGTAAACTTCCACATATATAGCAAAAAGAAACTGGATTGTTCAAACAATTCGGTCTTCCAGACATGATGCCAAGTTCAACAAACAGAAGGTTTAGTTTTGCTAAAATGTAACAATGCCAGGGTCATAATTCAAATATATGGGATGTTCCATAAATATGGTATAGATAAAATTGTAATATTCAAGTGAAATCCTTTAGAGAACCGGTCAATAATATGCAAGCTGTAAACATATGTGCTAGGTGAAACTCTAGACAAACAATAACTTGAGCGTGGTGCTTGGAGCGAGATAATTGGCATGAAGGAGGCCCTCTATTGGCAGGCATCTAGCCAGGCCAAGGTCACATAGAATCATGAAGTTACTCTACTAAATAAATCTTTTAACAGTTATCCTGGCAGCCACAGAAGTTTTAATCAAATAAGCAGTGTGTTATAGGCCTTTGTTTAAAAAATAGTTTTAATGATAATATTCACAATTATTTCACTTGCTATGCAAATTATTTGAATGAGAACAATTTTCCTAACATAAGGATCTGGTGGTGAGTAACTTATAATTTTTTCAGAGTTTTATTAGCAACTCTCTCACAAATTGTGTACTAAAAAGTTTGAATCATACGAGATCATGGCAATAAACACAGAATGGGATAGCTCAAAAGTTTGACTTGATACAAAAAAAAATAGTGTCATATTTGAAATAGTGTACTGAAATTAATTAAAAACAAGTGTCAGATCTTATTTAGTCAGTGGGGGAAAAAAAATTGTGTGCCAATGTCACTGTTTTCTTGTGTTAGATGTCACCCCAACTAGTGAGTTGAGTAAAGTACTTCATTCATATTTCTACCCTTAGTTAACTGTTGCTTTACATTCTACATCTGTGGAATATTAGCTTTGTTAGTAAGGACTAGTCTCTAATCATAACATATAAACTAACATGTGAAAACAAATTATAAAATAAAAAATTTATTGTACTTTATCATATAGTGTTTTAAGTTAAACACCTGTTCAGTGAATAATGACACTCATGATGGAAGGTTATTTTGTTGAGTTGGTGAGTTTGTCTAATACAATAGACCGGCAGTCACTAAATGGCGGACCCAAACACATTTTTAAGGACCTTGACGAGATAGTGATAAACAGAAGAAATGATGCTATTTTGGTTGTGGACAGGTAGTAGACACTGAAGGCCAGCGATAATAAATAAGTAAAATGACCAAAGAAAATCGCGTTTTTAAATTTGTATAGGCCTATAGGGCTTGAACTTGAGTCACTGTTAAAGTGTTGCCGGACTGCAGAAGAATGTCGAGTTTTTAAAACGGACCTCCATCAAAAAATATTGGGGACTCCTGCAATAGACCATTATGTAATGTTTATATAATGCTTTTTGGGGGCTTTTTCTAAAAAGAACAAAGTGTTCTAAACTCTAATTGTATATATTTTTTGTGATATATTATTTTATAATTAATATTACCTTTAATAACGATAAAACTAGGTGCACTTTTTTTTTTACAAATACTTTCTAAAACTCAAACAATTTGATTAAATGTTAATTCACATGTAATAAAAAAAAGTTTAGCAAAAATTACATTTATTTTAACAAGTAAAAGAAACTGTCAACAAAATCAAAATTTAAAGAAAACAAACTAAACCATTGTGGGGAAAGTAAACATCTTATGCTTATCATGTTTTCTAGCATTTTGACTTGGTATTTATATGTAATGGGGAGGTTAGGATTTAAGAAAAAAAATGATTTTACCCAGTTTTATACTAATTTCTTGACGTGTTTGTTTTTCTGGACAAGTTTATTCCTTTGTTTTATTTTATTCTCTTTTAGGCAATTAGAGTGCGGCTAGAGTATGGCACTCCTCAGGAATATCATAACTTAAAGGAAGGCAAAGATATTTCAATCAAACGTATAGACATTGCATCTGATGGTGTAGCTTTTGTACGTGTTAATGGAGTGACCTACACAGACAGTCAGTTGTCTGCAGCGTTATATGTGGTAAGCCTCTAAAATTACTTATTTATAAAATATATTTTTTGCTTAGAGGATTATGTATCAACTTTTGAGCCATAATATATTAGGATACAGTTACACTGGCAAGTGAATTTTGACAGTTCTCCTGTGAGTGGTGTCCAGGTCTGGTTTTATCAGCAGCAATAAATTGCTGCAGATCTGTCAGGAGAGTTTGTTGGCAAATGACTTGCGAGAGTTCTCACAAAGCTGTTTACACTTAAAATAGGAATTGCTCATGCAAGGTTTGTTTCATTCATTTTGGAATAATGCCTCGTATCAGACATGTCACAAATGCTGCTGCATTATTAATCCTAAACCAAAGCGCTTATATTAACAGAAATAGATTGAAAGAAACGCAATGCTGGTTTAAGGAGTGGATCCAGTAACACTTTTTTTTAACTTATTTTACATTAATTCTTGATTAAATTGACTGTGGGTTGTGCATTTTTCTAGTTATTTTCACCAGGTTGGTGTAGAACTTGTTTGCTATTGCTTGTAAGGCATCATGTTTTTTAACCTATCTTTAAATTGTAAACTTCATTTTCCTCATAAAGAGCAATTAACATTTTTACTTCACTTTCACTCCACAAGTGAGCGATCGATTGAGTGGATCTTGGAGTACTCATTAATCGGCATGCAGCTGACGTCACACACCGTGAAGAAAAGAAAAACACATGATTACTGAATGTGGTTATGTGCAACCCCTAGAGTACTAAATAGCACAATTATGATGCATTATCTTGGACATATTCGTTGTTTTTGCTGTGTGAATAAGTTACGATTACGTAAATAAAAAATGGTTTAATTAATTCAGCCAACAGAAAAAATAGGGGCACATAAAATATATATAACTTAAATCCAAAACAAAAATTATTTTAAAAACAGCAAAATGCTGTGCACATGTCCGGGCCTCAGCTTGTACTGAAAGATGTAGGTAATATTACATATTAGGTTGGTATACAACTTTTATTCAATTAGAACTGCGTTACTTATAGCCATAATATGATGGAGTTTTTTTTATATAAATCCACAGCAAATAAAATCATACTGCCCCATCTAATATTGTTTTTGATAGTGTTTAACTTTATTACCTGAGGAAATCTTTATCTCTAATATATTTATCAAGTATTTCATGATTTGAAATAAGCCGTAAGGTAAAGAAAATTCAATGGCTCATTTTGTTTAAAATGTTGGTTTTGCAGTTTATTATAAAATAAAATATCTAATGCAGCGATAAAGAGCTTAGGTTTACATGCAAGAGATTGTATGTAAATATTTTTGTTTTGACTATGAATTATAGCTTGAAATGATCCTTTTTTGTTGCATTGCTTTCTGGAGTAAGTAAAGTTATATTGTGTCAATTTTATTAGTCCGTGACTGTACTGTTGTTGTCGCACTTTCAACACGTGCAAAGCAGCTGCCGTCAAGAACAATTGGTTTACTTGTTTACACCTCTAATAATAATTAAGGAAAAAACCTCTCTGTGTAGGTGCGAGAGAGATGGCAATATGCTTAGTTTGAAAACTTTGGTATTTTGTTTCTTTTTTCTAGAAACAGTTTTACTTGTGTCCGCCAGAGATCAGCAGCTCTCGGTCACAATTTCAAAGTGAAGCCAAATGATTAGTCTTTATTTTATGAACTGGACAGAGCTGTTAACTGTCAATTTGAGATGAGACGTGTGTGAGCCTACGTGGTAATGTTGCTATGATAAATGCAACTTTCAAGCATGTACTTTTATCGATAATTTAAACAAAGTGGTATCTTTAATTTATAAATAAAAATAATACACAATAACATGTATAAAACTTGTTTAAATTAGAAAATCTTTATATCACAATTAGCAGGAATGTGTAAAGAAAATACCGGTCACGACAATAGATTTCCAATCGCGGGAAAATAACCCGCAGACTGTTACAAATGGTTCCCAAGAACGGGGAATTAATCCGCAGACCGTTACAAGCTTCATGACTTGAAAATTTAAAATATATCTATAGATTCTGAATTATCAGCGTAAAATATAAGCATGATAATAAAAACACTATCCTTGGACGATTGTGCCAATATCGGTTGATAAATTTGATCAATTGCAGTTTACCATATAAAATAATCTATGCAGAGCAAGTGAAGATATATGTGTGTGTGTTTATTTTTTATTTTTTTTGGGGGAGGGGGGGATGCTTTTACACACAGTGTGTCGGACTCGGTTTGGATGTTAGAGTGCCCACAAGCTGCCAAGACTTGCGGCGTGCTTAGGCTTGACCAAACCCCTACCGACTAAAAAACCTGACCCTCTTCTCCTCACCCTGTTATTACCTCACGGAACCACCGTTAGGTATTACTTCGTGGGGGGAGGCATTAGCTGTTGTTCCGCTCTTCCTTCTGTGATTTGACCTCTCCTACTTCCCCGTTCCCACCTAGATGTTGGCGGTGGGATTAGGGATGTCCTAGGCTCCTTCCTTCTGATTCTTTTTTCCTGCTCTTCATGACAGACCCTTGAGGACTTCCGTCGAGAACGTGCTTGTCGCCTTCCACGCTGCCTCTGATGACAGCATCATATCCCCTAAGTTTTCCGGTATAATCTTTCCCTCTACTGTGACCTCCAGGTTTTCACGCTGGGTATCATACCAAGGACACGTGAAGAACACATGCTCAGCATTCTCCTACACTCCACGACAGGTGGGGCACTCCGGGGAATCCTCATACTTAAACTTGTATAGGTATGCCCGAAAGTACCCGCGTCCCGTGATCATGTGTCAAGTAGTAATTGACAGCTCCGTGGCTGCGATTGTACCACCTATCCACTTCGGGAATCAAACGGTAAGTCCATCTCCCCTTGGTGAAGGCATCCCACAGCCGCTGCCAGCTTTGGAGACTGCTTCGCCGCTCCTGCCTCTTCAACTCCTCTGCGCTCAGTGATGTTAGACCTTTGCGACGATGCAGGGTCTTCCGCCAAGACCTCAATCTGTAGCACTCCGGCGATAACGCACACCGCATCTTCTAATACCATGCGGAACGCACTTGCTATTCGTAAAGGGCTCAGCCGGTAGACTGGTGCCACTTTACGGCGGGACTCCTGGAGCGTCAGTACATCGGCCCATATGGAAATTCCATACGTGAAGACTGACGTGTGTGTGTGTGTGTGTGAATTTTTACAGCTTATAACTTATCATAGTTGTGTAAAAACTAGTGGGGATATAAAGTACCCTGTGTGTATATGCTCTAAATTGTTTTTCTCAATGGTGATCCACTCGATAAGCATTTTATGCAAATTCGGACCACCTACCTTAATACACTACCTACCTTATTATCTTTATTTGTGTTTATCAAGAAGCAAAATGTACACTTTTTTATTTAGCTTTGATACACATTTCGCACATAACACTACTTTTGGTATAGAGTATTGTTAACTCAAGAATATCTAGCCTTTCAATCTTTGTATTATTTAAGTCTTTTACATAATATTCAAATTTCCGCTCTTTTTTGTCTCTGTCACGACCCACGGGTGTTCCCACAGAACACAATTTGAGAACCACTTCTCTAAGAGAAGCATAGGGGAATTCGAAAAAGCATAATTTCACCAAATTGAATAATTTAGAGCCTGTTAGTATTTTATCTTTATACATTTTCTTTAATTCATCTGGTTTGACTCGACTTAAAATTGAATATTATAATTTTATCACCTTTCTAATACAGTAGAGCGTCGGAATTCCGGACGTCAAAAATCCGGATTGGTGGTGAGAGCAGGTAGGGGAGGTAGTGGAAGGTGTCCTTGAGAGTTCAACGACATAGCCAGTCACCTCTCCTTGGTCACGTGCTCGGCTCAGTTCTGTGCTATCATTTACAAACTTTACAGCAGTGGTATATTGCCTTGTGACGTGTTAGTGTGTGAGTTAAAACAGAACATATTTTTACTTTGTTAATCATGTCATCATTATCAAATAAAAGGAAACATACATTTTTATCTATAGAGGATAAGTTAGAAATTCTACAAAGACTGTCTAAAAGGGAAAGTGGTGCATCTCTCGCTAAAATATATGGTGTGGGAACTTCAACCATTAGTGACATTAAAGCAAAGAAAGACAGTTTGCAACGTTTTGTTTCAAAACTAGATTCTGAAGAAGGTTCACACGTATACAGTTATTGAAAACACATTTGAAAATCCGGGTGGGTCCCGGTCCCGATCGATCCGGATTAACGACGCTCCACTGTATGTTTCAATATATTGTTTATTCTATTTTCAATACTTAAAAAAATAATCCTAACTTTTGCATTTGATTTTAAATATGTACTGTGGGTGACTGGGTTATGCTAAAACGTAATGCCTCCTATTTATTTACTATCAGATAAACAGATGTAGGAGTACAAACATAAATGCATTCAAATATCTAGTATTTCCTGCCTTGCGGAGCCAAGTTTCCAATTTTTTCACTAGAAATCTCTGAATTTCGGTCATAAACATGGAGCGTAAGAAACAACTTGCAGTGATTGATTTCTTAACTGAAGAAAACTTGCCTTCGATTGATACTCATTTGAGTATGATGATTGTTAATAGGGAGGAATGTGTAGACATAAGTACTGTTTGATGTTGGGCTTCACGTGTTTGTGAGGGAAAGCTTGAATGGGTCACTCTCAGCCTGAGGGACAAACACCAGAGCTAAAGGCCACAAACCACTAATGATGAGGCTCACTGGAATTGTGTTGTTAAACTCAGTCAGAATCGCCATGTTTCTCAACAATAACTGGCTGACAAATTTGGCATTTCAATAGAGTGATTTGAAACCTTTCCTATATCCTAGTTGTTCTGTTGAAAGCTTGTTGTTACCTCCTTCTTGTCTGTTCTTTTGTTGATTACACATATCAACCACTTGGTGTTACTGGAAGCGTACTGATTTTGGTTATAATCAGTGATTAATAAAGAAGAATGCTTGATGCCAGGTTATTGAAGGTTTATTAATTGCTAACTGAAGTCTTCGTTGAACATAACGAGCTTACAGTTTGACGTTACAGACACAAAAATGATCCACAAAGAACTATCTCTGATAGAAGTGTTTGGCTAGAGGTGCAAGGAAGCACGCTCATGTTCAGCTGATCTGAACTAAGTTACCGAACCGAGTGTTCACAAAAAAGTAAGTGTCTGTTGAACCGAGCTGCCACTCACAAGATCACATGACCTGCCCTCCACGCCACACCTGGCAGGCTCAGAGTTCAACAGCGAGGGTGACGTCATACTCTACAGATTGTAGATCTGGACTATTGAAAGGTGTGTGCCCAATGGGCACTTTGAATACTCACTCCCGAAATGAAACAAAAGCAGGCTGACATTAGTCAACAGTTTTTGTTCCGCCATGGGTGTGGAGGCGAAGAATTACTGGACATCATCCAGGTTGAGGAGAGCTGGGTGCATTGTTTTGAGCCAGAGAACAGAAAATGTACATGGAGTACCACCAAAAAAGGATCACAGGAACAAAAAAATATTAAAGAATGCATTGTCATGCCCATGATTTTCTGAGATGTTGTAGGTTTGGTTCATTCATAACTCAGACCTAGATGCAAAACTATCAATTCTGAAAGTTACTCTGAAACACAGAGATAACTTAAAGCACAACCCCACACCAGTGTGAGTTTAACTACAGGGATTCGATGCCTTGGTTCCATATTCTTGGATCACCCAGTGTAAAGCCCAGACTTGGCCCCGTCCGATTTTCATCTCATTCAAAAACTTAAGGAACACCTTTTAGGACATCACCTTGGATTGGAAGATGAAGTCAAGTATTAGGTGAAGTTGGGGTTATGTCATCAATATATAAAATTCTATCATGACATAGTCATCAAACTATTAGAATGTTCTCAAACATGTGTTGACTGCAAGGGTGATTATGTGGAAAATATAACTTAATAGAGGTGAACAGTAAAGTACCAGGAAGGTAACGCTTGGTTTTATTAACTAATATACACCCACTTCCTTTCAAAAATTCAAGAGAGTCATTCCTTTTTAGCAACCCCTGGTAATGATCGTATTTCTTAAGTTTTCAAATATTTATGTAATATTAACTAAGCATTGCTCTGTCTAGACATTGGCGGAAGCTGCAGAAGGCCCAGCTACTCTGACTGATAAGACTGAAGAAACTCTTGGTCTTCCTGGCAAATGGCAAGTGTAATTATAAGTTTAGTTTGTAGAGCCAAGTGCTGACGATTCTTTGAAACATATTTTCTAATGTAAGATTGCCTACTTGTCCCCCATTTCATTTGCTCAAATTATAATTTTCAAGTTGTATTAATGTATTTCATATTGTAATCAAAACCAAATTGTAACTTCTATTATGAGGCTAAAATGCATTCATTGATTACTTGTATAGGGAAGTGTAGAAAAGTGAAAGATGAGTCTAAGACCCTCAAATAGATCCAGAGTGAGATTTCACATTTGACATCTGTTTTTGAAAGCCTTGTACAACTCAATCGTTATATTATTGAATTAAAAATGGGCTCACCATTTAATATTTGCCAACAAAGTATAGACAATTGTTAGAGACACCGAAATAACGTGAGACATGTCTTCACAAACTTTTACTTATTACATTATAATTAATATCGGTACAGTTAAGTACATTGTAGTATCTTAAAATCTTTGACTTTCTTTACACATGGGTGTGTTGAGACAAAATAGAATTGTTTTATCAACTAATTTTTGAGACACCCCGCCTATCTAGTAGAGTCAACACAACTGAGCACCTTTAAATAACATAACTACAATACCTACAATTGATAATATTTATTCTTGAATAGATATAATCCAGGAAAATATATTTATATCGCAAATTGATGACAAAAGTTACTTTTAAATATCAACACCACACTAATTTGTGTCAATAAACATCTACATTAATTTTATTATTTGCAATGGTGTCAATTTGCTTTAGTATCATGCCAGCATAGACAGTGAATATACAAATACTTTTGGAGTAGAAAAGTGCGCTTTGTGAGAAGTTTAATAACTATAAGATGTACTAGGAACACTGGCTCATTTGAGAAAGATTTTTGATATTATTATGGGCAAGACTGTGGCTCACTTTTATCTATTCATATTGGTTTAAATATGTTTATTATTATGTAAGTAGCCTTTAAAATTCACACTTACGTTCTATAACTAATATTTAAAAAAATAATTTATCTTTTGGTTTTCCTAGTTGTTAACACCTTATTTGCACCTACGCATTTTGATTCCGTTCTGATTGAATAGGAAGGTTAAGTTCGGACTAAATTATAAATATAAGCTTAAATTGGAAAACTATTTCAAAAATTTTCTTGTCCTGTTTATTGAGAAATTGTTATTTCCCAAAGTCATTCCCGCACAGACTTAATAAAAATAAACTACCCAAATACTAAAATTTTTCAGGGTACTCGGCATACCTTTTGTAAAACATTTACATATAGAGCCATTCAAAAATTTGACAACTGAACGGCATTAGAAAACCCTTTTAAAAAATAGGTGTGTGCATTCATTATGTGCGCATATATACAAAACTAGAATTATGCTGCAATTTTATTCTAGAATTTCAGTGGTCGCCCTAAAATGTATTTTCATAAATTTATTATAATCAATTAAGTGGTGAATTGATAACTAAAGTTTGAATTTTAACTGGGTGCTCTGGACATTTTAACCACAGTGCTGTTGCATTTCCTCTATAAAAAAAACCTTTCACAATACCCCTTGTTGTTAAACATGTGGTTTTCCCCTTTCCGCACTAGTGCTGTTGCAATTCCTCTATTGCAAAATAATCTTTCACACCACCCCTTGCTATTAAACATAATACTTTTTTAATCGCTCTTGGCACATTTTATACTCTTTTAATCATTATTTTACCGGATTTTTTTTTGTCAACAAAGTATATTAAAAAGATTCCCTAAACGAGAAAATTAATCCCTAAATGTATTAAATTTTTACCGTGAATGATAAATTAAAGCTCCCATTCCTCTTCACGGATCAGACACAAAAGCAGTATCAGTATATATTATTTCTGAATGCCCTTATGTTTCTATTAAAACTATTCCTGTGCCACCCAGTGTTCACAACAGTTTCACCGAGTATGTGGTGCCGGGCGCAACGGGAGTTCTGGAGATCTTAAAGCTATATAGCAACCATTTTGTCGCAAGTATAGTGACCAAGGGCAAAGACTGTATTGCCCACTATGAGATGATTTTGGAGCTGACCAAGGAAGGAGGAAAACTACCTTATCTTGACATCTCCTTTGTGTGAGTATATTATCTGTTCAAAACTAACCCATATATATATATATATATATACACCTGTTAACTTTTTGTTTTGTAGGTATCTGGGAATACTTGAATTTCGAGTCCAAGTCTTAACAAACTAGACAAATTTATAGCTTTTTGCAATATAAGGTTATTTCCGTGCTGTATTGTGTAATGGAGGACTATTGTTTGCTCTTCTTTCTACTTGTCTGACTTGTTTGTTAAATATTTTAGTAGCATCTTAAGCCAGTGCGAATCCATAATTGTAAATTTTGAATCTAATCCAAATCTTGCCTAACCAACTCGAATTGAAGCCAAATTGAATCTCACACTTAAAAAAATATGTGCATCTAATTTCACACCTAAAATAAATTTTAAATAGAATCCTAATCAAGTATCCTGCTAAATTTATTTTATTGAATCGAATCCCATTGTTAAAAAAATTGGCTTGAAGATTTTATTTATAAAAGTTTCAGATATGAATCATATTTTATTTTAGGATTACTATGATATTTCAAATCGAATCTGTTAAGTTTCTGAATCCAATTCAATCCAATCCAATCACCAAATATTTAAAAAGATGTTTATAATTTTTGACAAATTTTAGCTTTATTAAAAATAAATACATATATAGCCTTAACCTCAAAACGTAAAACATCAAATAAAGATCACTTCATTTTTTTTCAATTGTAGTGCAAAGGTTGACTAATATATTCAAAAGGTTGGTCTTATCTTCTTTTTTTAAATAAAATACATTCTCTTTTGCAAACAACTGTCACCCATGTAATTCTTTTATGACCTTGAACTTGAGTTAATTTATCCATTCTCTATTTTACGCAAATTGGTTTCTAGACTGATTGTATTAATTTGTTAAGCAAGTATTAATTTATAGATTTGAAATTTTGAATGCAATTCGAATCTTTTCACTACAAAGTTTTTCTCTAAGAAAAACTTTCACTTGATGGGGTAGTTTTATTATATATACTCCATCCATCCTAGTTCCGGTAGAATGAAATCTAGATCGGGGGATTGGGCATTAACAATCGATTTTCTTTAAGAGGCAGCAATCACCTCTTAATCCAGTGGCAGCGATGTAGAGTGTGTCTATGTTGTTTTTATTCACTGTAAAACTCATATTGTGTTAGTTCCTTTAATATGTTCCTATTCACCTTTTTATTTTAATAATTACTAGCTTTTGCCCGCGGCTTCGCTCACGTTGATGTTTATTTTGTCAATAAATTCAGGTTGTCGGTCGACCCAGGAAGTATGAAAATAAAAACGATGAACTTATTCAGGTTGTTGGTCATTACAGGTAGAGATAAAAGAAACATACAAACTACACAATATAACTAAGGATTAAGTGTAGGAGTAGAAAAGAAGTAATGGAGTGTGTGTGTCAGTAGAATCATAGGTTATGCCTTGCCGCGAATTGAAATTCCCACTCCATCTTTATTTTACCTACAGTTAATTAATATCCCTTATTTACTCCTTGTTCTTGGCCATTGCAATCGCAATGAGCTCCTTGATAAGTTAGAATTACGTTTGCGAGGCATTTCAAAAAAGAAAAAGAATAAAACTTTTTTAAGAAAAAAAATATAGCTAACCTAAAATTAAAACAAATAAACTATTGCCTTAAAGGTAAAAAAAAATAGAATTAGAAGTAATATAACTAATCTAAAAATAATAAATGATAAACTATCACTCAAGGAAAAAAAGGAACAATATAAACTGAAAACGTAAAACAATTACATTATTATTAAAATAGGACTAAACACATGAATAAACGGTAACTAATCAATGTTTGTAAACAAATGAATCGCAAACATGTATTGTTATTTCCCATCGATACGGTCCCCCAACTCTCTTTCTTCCCTTTCTCCAAACTTCACAATTATGAGTTTAAAATAGCCATAGATAATACAAAACGATACCGCGTTTTAAAATGTGCTCAACGCCATCTATCGGATTTTGGGAGTAATGAAATCTTAGTACATTAAATAATACAAATCGATACCACGCCTTCTATCGAGTTGTTAAGTACTAAACGTTAAAGGCACTTTAGTATAAATATTGTTTTTATTTGAGTTCATCAAGTATAATACCAAACTTCTTACAAAAATTTAGTCATTTACCATAACGGAGTGAACAGACAGAGCTTAATTAGCTGAATGTAAACATTTTTAATCATTTTAAGATAGATGTGCCTAAAATAACTCGAGAACAGATTTTAATTCGGGACATCAGATTTTCTTCCAGGACACCGCAGGTCCCTTTTTCTGTACTCCAGGCATCATGTTGCAACTCATGTTCATATCAGTAGGCCGAGTTGTTATGCCGAACGACCATCTAAAAGTTATTTTTTTTCTATCCCTCGGGAACAGTACTTTTTTCTGGAAGAAAGGTACCTTATGTCCTTTTCTGTGTCCCTCGGGAACAGTACTTTTTTTTCTGGATGAAAGGTACCTTATGTCCATTCTGTACCCATGACAACGTGTATGCAAGATTTCATGAGGATCGGTCAAGTAGTTTAGGCGTGAAAGCGTAACAAACAAACAAACAAACTCACATTCGCATTTATAATATTAGCTAGGATTTTATTTATATAGCTTGTTTTTAAAGGCTATATATTTATTGAATTCAAGCTTAACACAAAACTCGAGCTTTCGAAATTTAAAAAATCTTTTGCTCATTGATCCCTGGTATTTTGTAATCATAATTCCAAAATACAATGCAACATTTAAATTTACTATTCCACACCTTAGCTCAGTCGGTAGTGTGTCTGCCTACTGAGCTAAGAGTCCCGAGTTTGATTCCTGGCATGACCAAACAATTTATCATTGATGAAATGTGGGTTTACCCTTTCACAATAATAAATTAACGGCCAGGGACTGGATGCTGTGCCCGTCATAGTCTTAAGTTAGATTTTACAGACCTTACAAGTCAATAGTGGAAAATATATGGCTTGAATAAAATACTGACCCAGGCCATAAGCTGGAAAAAATAATGGGTGTAAGTGAATTTAAATTAACTCTATAAAATTAATAATGATATAACTCTAAGGAAAACCTCTTTTCCCTTTACGAGGTCATTGTAATATATTTGGAAGAAGGTACAGGAAAGGTGGATAGAAACATATAAAAGAGAACAAACACAATATGGCTGTTACAATGAAAAGAAGAACACAGTTCACACTTTACAGTTTTGCCATTGGACAAAGAGGTATTGTCTGTCTCGTTATGA
The DNA here is from genome assembly GCA_902141375.1 of Timema poppense. Taxonomy (NCBI): domain Eukaryota; kingdom Metazoa; phylum Arthropoda; class Insecta; order Phasmatodea; family Timematidae; genus Timema; species Timema poppense. Next base: position 10,473 of record CABFOV010002818.1, on the reverse strand, counting down.
AAATTGACTGTCACCACCTTGCCCTCTGATCTAGGTTTCATTTTATTAGAACTCATCAGGGAAGAGAGTGAAACACACAATGCCACTTTCTTTAAGATAAAACCAAAAACCACAAAAGGGATAAAAGGGAAATGTAAAGGATGGTAGGACACCCACATGTAAAAGGAATATCATTGACAAACACAGTAAAAGGACATTGAATGCGATAGAATGAAACCTAGATCAGAGGGCTAGGTGGTGACAGTCAATTTTCATAACGAGACAGACAATACCTCTTGGTCCAGTGGCAGCACTGTAAAGTGTGAGCTGTGTTCTTATTTCCATTATAACAGCTATATTGTGTTTTTTCTCTTTTATATGTTTTCTAATCACTTTTCCTGTACCTTCTTCCAAATATATATTACAAACTACCTCAAAAAGCGAAAGAGGTGTCTTTCCACCTTTCCTATACCTTTTTCCAAATATAATACGATTACCTCATAAAGCGAAAAGAGGTTTTCCTTATAGAGATATATCATTATATATTCACATCCAATGTCCTTTTCCTGTGTTTGTCCTTTATGTTATACCTTTTACATGTTCCTATCTATGTGTTCTATCATTCTTTACCATTTTCCTTTTTCTCCCCTTTTGTTTTTTTATGGTTTTCTCTTTTAGGAAGTTGCGTTGCGCGTTTCACACTCCTCCCTGATGAGTTCCGATAGAATGAAACCTAGGTCGGGGGATTGGGCAGTGACGATCAATTTTCTTTAAGAGGCAACCATTACCTTTTTGTCCATTGGCAGCAGTGTAAAGTGTGAACTGTGTTCTTCTTTTCATTGTAAAGACCATATTGTGTTTGTTCCTTTTATATGTTTCTATCCACCTTTCCTGTACTTTCTTCCAAATATAATACAATTACCTCATAAAGCGAAAAGAGGTTTTCCTTATAGAGTTATCTCATATTAGAAATTTATTAAAGAGCATCCATCCACTTTTCATTTGCTTTAAAATAAAAATTCAATCCAGTATTGAAATCAAATTTTAAAAAAGCAATTAATTTGATGCATTTATTAGGGCTGTATGAAACTTTGACAATCTCAAGTAAGTCATGTGGCCGTATTTGAATTTTATTTAAAAAGATCAACTCACATTATTTGACTTCATAAGTAGGTTTTTGTTTTTATGACTTAGATTTTTCATTAGCCTCAATTCAATAAATCTTACTATAGCATTTTTTATTAATTTTTAAACATTTTCATTTCAATATAGTTGATTTGTTTTAGATTTTTAAGAACTACAAAGAATTATATTTGATTTGGAATTAATTCAAGCAAGAAGGTGACTTCATTTTCGATTTCAAATTGAAAATTTTTGGTTCACAAAAGCCTAAAAATAATATGTTTTAATAAATTTTTTTATCTTGTTTAACATTTACTTATTTGAATCACATTAAGGCCACGTGTGGGTGACATTGTCGCTGCGATGTTACCTTCTAAAGGAAGCTTCCACTGTGCCATGGTGATATCTGTGGAGCCTAATGGCTACATGGTCAACTTTTGTGACCAAGATACAATCAAGTTGGTCTCTGTCATAAAGAAACTGGCGAACAAATGCATTTGTCTGCAGAAGGCTTGCTATCAAGTGCCGCGTCTTAACCTATCTTATCCCTGAGGAGCAGTTTTATTTAGAATACTATAAGGTAAAGTCATGTATTGTTTGTTCTTGTTTATTTATTTAACCTATGATATTTAAAGTGCATCTTTTGAACAAACTCAATATATCAGTACACGTCTATCAAACAAAATTAATTCTAAAACAGACACAACATAAAGTTTGTTAATGCATCACTATGAAAGGGGAAATTCAAATTTCATCATTGATTTTTTTTTTCCTGCCATTTCAGGAATCAAACAAAGAATTCTTTACTTCATTAGGCAGACTTGACTCTGTCCTCTTTAATGTCTCTTTAACTTTCTTGTGTACTATGTCACAGTGAAATGCCAGGATACAAACCACTTTATTTTTTGTAAATGAAAGAAGGATTTTTTAAGCTAGGGGTGTGTGAGGTGTGAGTAAGCATTTTTCATCTAGAATCAAGTTTGAGATCTAATAAGAAAGGCTAATCTTAAAAACGGAGCTAATTTCAAGTTTAAATATAAATTAAGTTAGGGTATGAGTTTCTTATTTTGTTTTTTTATGTAATTGAATTAATTCTTTACAATTCCTAGATGTATAAAAAAATTGTATTTTGTATATAAATGAGTTAAAATTACTAAGACTTTGTGATAATATTTGTTTATTTTTAGGATGTAAAATTCCTTGGGAATAAAAAGACATGTGTTCTCATGGATTTGAAAGAAACCCCCTTGTGCGAGATAGCCATGATCCCCTGGAAAACAAAACCAGAAGGTAGCCGCAGTAAGGGGGTCCTGTCCAATGGGGACATGGTCATGTTATTGCAATGTTTCACAGATGGCTTGATCATTGTAACCCCGGCTGAGAAGAATCTTATCGAAGACTTCAAACTGTTTTCTGAAGAGTTGAATGTTCATTGCAAGGAAGGTAAGTCACATTTATGTTGACTTTATATAATAACAAAAGCTGATTGTTTTACATGTTTACTTGTTAGTGGATCTGGCAAAGTAGGGGTATTCGAAGCTTTGAAACTTCAACTTTGCTTCAAAACAAATGCCAGCTTTGACTTTGCTTTGAAAAAAATTTCAGCTTAAACAATTTACAAAATGTTGCTAGTAAAAATATTGAGGCTAAATTGGTTAATTTAATCCCATTCTAAATTTTTGCATACTTTATTTTTAGCATCACATCTTACATTTTTTTAAACTTATGGCTTATGTTCAGATGACAGTGGCACGCTTCTGGATATACCAATATTAGGCTACTAGCATATTATGGTGAGCACACAGTGATGTTTGATCTTATTCCCATACAGTGGCTCCGTTATTAATCAAGGCAATGCATTTGTGTTCTGGAGTTGTTCCAAAATGAGTACTGAAGATTTTATTTATTTCTCCGTATCAAATTAATTGTAAAATAAGCTTTTCTTACACTTTCAAATGAAAAAATTGCCACTGTGGCCAGATTATTTCCCTTGAGGTTTGTTCTTTTGTCGGTCAGAATATTGTTGTAAGTCACAAGAAATCTTGAGTCAACTTTTGCATATGGTAACTAAACTGCCTCCTTGCTTGTATTTTGCCAATTCATATGACAAATCCTTCTCCTTGGCTGTATTCAATAACGTGATCACTTATGCCTGGCGTTTGGTAGCTCCCAAAATTTAATTTACTCTCCTCTTTATATTTTGACTGATTTGATTCGTTTCACGGCAGTAAATCCTGTGTTACAGTAATGTTAAGTAACTCGCATAAAACTGTCTACATTTTTTGTTCATATTGAGTATTTAACAATTTATTAACATATGCGAAGAGAAATCAAATGTAAATATGCACAAAACCTTTCACAATTAGCAATGTCAAACTCGTAATCACAATATCTTTAACTTCACTTTTTACAATTAGCAATATCAAAATAATTGATCATCACTCTATGTTTCACCATACAGTATCAAGGCTCATATAGATTAATGCCATTGCTTGGACCTAGCTTGAAATTTTTTAAATGTTTAAAAATCAAATAATCGATCTATTGAAATCAAAATTTAAGTATCCTAATGGGTAAAAGTAGAAATCATGATTTTTAAAGTCAACATAAAAAACACCTAAATATCCGGTGATTTGTTTTTTAACGTTAAACTAAGCTCTGTGAATACTCAGATTACCAAACTTACCATATTTTATACTAAAAAAAAGCATTTAATATTGTTTAATAGAAATATTATTTTTAATTTTAAAGTATGAACATCAACTTTTTTTAAGCATTAAAAATCGAATCAAAATGCATTTCTCATTCATTTAAACATGTCTAGCAAGAGCCCATACAACGCAAATGTGCAACTGTGCATAGAGGAATGGAATTGGAACAGATATTGTGATCATGCAAGATTACACTAAGGAATAATAAACAAAATATGAAACACTTCAAATATCTAACTGTTTATGATAGGTTTTCTTATAGGGTAAATTAAGTTAAGAATAAGGTTAATAATATTTTATAGACACTCACTCGAGACTACACTATACAAGATACAAGCGTGGAAACTGATATGTTCTATTTGATACTCTGTAACGAATACTTTACAGCTTCACTTTCCTCAATGGCCATCAGATATTGTCCACACCTACTGTGACCTTCACGACTCCTTCATATGACTCAATGTAGCCAATAACTTTGCAACACATTTCCTAACATTCATAACAGTTAGGCCTATTTATAAACAAACACACTTCTTTATTTATTTCTACACTTCCCACGTCTTCAAACTACTACAGTCACACATTGTTTTTAATTTTCGGAAATATTTATTTTTCACATGAAAAGACATTAATGAAAAATTAATTTTTAATTAAAACCAATTTTTCATTAATGTCTTTTCACGTGAAAAATAAATATTTCCTAAAATTAAAAACAATTTGCAACTGTGGGAGTTTTGAAGACGTAGGAAATGTAAAAGATTAAGAAGATACGAAGAGAGAAGTGTGTTTGTTCCTATCTAGACCTAACCTAGCCTAACTATCCTTTCATGTTGGCTTCCTTCACTATCACTTACTTTACAACATTGCACAGGGTTTCTACACTGTCTTACTATAGGCCTACATTGTCAAGCCATCATGCAAGTAGGCTATTCAAATTATTAGCTCTATTTTTAATAATCGTTTGGATAGTTATATTTTTATTTAAGTGGTGTTCTTATTTTCAAATCGTATTTTTTTATCTGATTTAAAAACCAATATTTTCGTTTCTTAACCAATTTTTTCAACGTAGCCTATTTACTATTATAAAAAATGGGGGTCATTCAACTTTTAGGAACATGTGCTTTAATATGTTTTTTAATTTCAAATTTTAAAGATTTGATATATAAATTTAAAATAAGCAAACAGGCCTATATACTCTTAACATTTTAAAATTATGAATATACTCAAGCTCGGGATATGTTATAAATACTCAACTCTACTCGAATGAAAAAAACAAGTTCGCAGAACCCTATTTTCAACTCTGCAAAAACTGATTCTATTTGTATAAACAGCAGCCCTCGCATAGCACTATAGCCAATGTTATTACATTGAAAATTACATTGAGATATGTATTTGCCAAATTGCAAAGAAATTTTGTTTACTTGGTAAAAAAACTTAAATTTATGTTATTTGTGCAAGATCAGTAAAATTTGTGTAAACATGTGCATTACCACAAACACAAATTTTGCATGTCCCTAAATATAAGTTGTACATTACAAAAATACCAAGAGCTATTGCTGGCTCTGCATCTTCTTGACATACAAGTCCTGTCCAAATGGTAAAACCTATTTTTAACCAGTTCAGGGCTTTCAGGCATAATTTATACTACTTCTCCACACAATTTCCAAGTAAATTCTAATATTTTTTGTATCGTGGGATAAGTTTTAAAATAATCTTATCAAATAAATTTGCTGGCTAACTGTTCATGTTTTCCAATACGACTTGTTTCACTTTTCATCATTGACCGTGTAGGTTTTCAAAAATTTCCTTGTCAATTAATGCTTAGCTTATGAATGTTAATATGCAGTCATACATTTTCATGGGGGAGGGGGGGGGTCACCTAAGCTAAGTAAACCTTATCCCTGGTTCTGAATTTATATTTATTGAAAAATGACACCTACACACAGGACTTGAACTCAGGACCCTTGTTTAGAGTGCCAAAGTACTACTACCACTGAGTTATTCAGAATTATATGTAGTTTTCCTCTCCACATGAATGGATATATGGGAGTAGATCTGGTAACTTTTGCTAGCTGGTAGCTACCACCCCTCTTACGCTGGATGGCCTTTATTAGATCTTTCTTTTATTATAAACATGTTTCCATTTGAACTATAATATAACAATTTTAATTTGAAATTACCTAGTAGAATTTTTCTACTTTGCAGGCTGGCAGTCATTAAGTGTTATCATTAAAGATGGCTCATTCATTGATTCGAAAAATTTTGAAACTAAAATTCTGTAAAATTATATAGTTCTGAAATTCTTTTAGAGCTAATAAGGAGCTTATCCCACCCTACCTTTAGAACAAACTTAGCTATCAGACCTCAGATTATTCAGTTATTATCACTTAACTGGATGTTGATGGTAGATATTAAAACTTAAAATAGATTCAGATCACCATTTAAATTATTTATTTATATTTTCAAGAATCAACATTAATAAAATCATAATTGATTATTTAAAAAAAACTCCAATATAAAAATGTTAACCTCACGGACCTAGTTAATTTCCAAGATTCACATCATTTTGTCCATTTCCTGTGTTTGTCCTTTAAGTTAAACAATCCTTTTACATGCCCCTATTTAAATGTCCTATCATACTTTATATTGTTTTTCTCTCTTTCAAGTGTTTTGGTTTCCCCTTTCTTTTTATTTCTTCCCCCCCCCCTCCCTCCCCCCTTGCAGTATCCGTTACTTCTTTTTCTAGTATCAGCAATGTAAGAGGTTAACGATTTTCCTCTTTTAATTCTAAAAGCCACATTGTCTTTTAATTAATCCTAATGTTCTTTCTTATACCTACGTTCATGTATAGTAAGGTTAAGATTAGTGATTTAGATTTGTGGATAAAATTAATATTCATATTCAGAAAAAGTACATGATAGGTACTTATTTTTGTTGTGATTGTTAACATTCAAATTGTTTTTATGTTGAATCGCCTATGCTGTCTGCATAGTGAGTTTGTGTTCAAGCATTCTTAATATTTTGTATTATTAATTCAAGTAATTTTTATTATTTTCAGTTAAACTACGTTTGGGAAAACTTCCAGCGAAAGGAGACCTGGTTGCTTGCCAATACTTGGTCGATATGAAATATTACCGAGCAAGAGTTCTTTCTATTAAGGATGAAGTAATCAGTGTCTTCTTTGTGGATTACGGGAATATTGACACAAATATACCGTTGTCACTGATGGTGAAACCCCTCAATGAGGAATTTAAGAAGGTATAATTAAGCTTTAGAATTTATTTGTATGCATATACTATATTTACCTGAAAATATTATCACTTTGATAGTAGAAAAAAAATATTCATGTCTGAAAATTAATCCACTTTGAAAATAAGTAAATAACTCCTCTTTCCTTCTTACTTCTTTTAATGCACATTGCATATACCATATTTCACTGCATAATCGTTACAATTTTTATGCATAATTATTGTGGGGGTGGGAGTAGGTTGCTACCATTATGTGAAGCTTTTTTTAAAGAAATTGTTTACTCTATACTATATTGGCTCAAATAAAATGCATTGCTTATCTCTTAGAACTACCCTTTTAAAAACTGTTTTCATCTTATATGCGCTGCCTAACATTTTCCATAGGAAAAATGCCAGATTCCAAGATATTGGCCCGAATATAATACTACCTTAAATATAATATGACTCTAAATTTTTGGTGTGTTCAACATGAAACATAAATGGTCTCGAATATATTATGACCTGATATTATGTCAGTAACAGAAGTAAAATTCAACAACTTTATTAACAAACTTTTTGTTTTAAAGTAAAAGTATGGTGTGAAATGTTATAAACCAAGACTAAAAAACAGGGTGCAACCATTGTGCGGTGAAATACAGTAGTGTTTGCATATCATATTAATGACATTTTGAAATTCATGCTGTAACTATATCTTATTTATGTAGCATATGGCTTATATTCATAGGTTACACAGTGTTAAAGTATTTCATAACATTTATCTTTATCATTGATCAAGAGATGATTTTTGCTTACATGATTGGTCATGCGTTGTAAACTGGCCAAAAGGAAAAGGGTGTCTAATTGGTTTGTCTTTCATTGTTGTTTCAATTTTTGTTGATAACTCTTAATTATTATATTGCTTAGCTACTTTATTATTTCACTCATAACTCCCACCTTGTTCCTTTTTGATTGAGATGGTTGTTTACCAGAGAAAGGTGAGCTTCAAGCACCATTATCCCGAAGAACAACTGGCTCTCTGTTTACTGACCGTGGTTGAACACTCTGCTAGGTCACGTGCTTGTCTAATATCCACGCTCCTAGCTGCGACTCGAATCATATAAACTTGCATTTCTGATTTAACAAACCATTAAAAAATAAATATTTAAATTGTGGTCACAATATAATGACATTGACATTGTCAGTGACTGCAATGAAAAGTTTCGAAAACATGTGTGAAATGTATACAAAGCTATAGACGATTTGACCATTTAATACTTTTTATCATTTTTGGCGCAAAGCTATATTCAAGGTTCAGTTTTTTTTAAATAGCCTGGTTGGAGTTAAATAGTAAAGAGCGCACTGCTGTGGTGATTATAAACTATATTTAGATCTAAATTTAAATATCTCCAGCGCATTTTTTTCTTAAAGGCTTTGAAACATGTTACATATTATTCAAGGTGGAAAGTATGGGCTGCCCTAACATTTTATAAAGGCAGATTTTGGAGAAAAGTTTTGGCCTCTTTTCTTGTCAATATGGTTTATATGGTAAAAATAATTTATAATCAATAACTAGATAGTGGTTTGAAATGTGTAAATATGAAGACACACGGTTTTTTAGCATCAATTAACTTATTTGTAAAAAATACCATTTTAGTTTAATAGTTTTAGTTAATATATGCAATTAAGGCGGTGTATGATGGAAGTAAAATGTGTGTTAAGGTGGATGGAGCTTTGAGCGAATGGTTTGGCATTGAACAGGATGTTAGACAAGGTAGTTTAATTTTTCCAAAGATAAATATATGAGGGGTTCTTATGAGGACCTGGTTGGTTCACAAATAAAGAATGTGAGAGTACTTTTACATGCAGATTATGCCATATTAATGTCTGAGAATCAAAGTGACTTGCAGAATGCATTAAATTGTTTGATTGTGGTGACAGACAGAATGGGTCTTCCTATAAATGTCTCCAAAACTAAGGTGATGATTTTTGATAAAGATGGATCGGAAAATGATTGTCAACTTAGTGTAAATAGAAAACTGCTAAAACAAGTGAATGATTTTGTGTATTTGGGCAGAATGTTTTTGTAAAAATGGAAGAATAAATGGTGAATGCATTTTGAAGAGTAGTTGGATGTATGTGGACTATTGCAAAGAATGAAGTATCGAAAGAGGCAAAGATGGCAGTATATAAAAGTGTATTAACGCCAACATTGTTTTATGGCTGTGAAGCGTGGGCTTGTTAGGAGAAACACAAGAGCAAGGTAAATTAATGTGATTGGAATGAGATATCTAAGAAATGTATGTGGAAAAACTCGTATGGACAGTCAGTAATGACTCGGTGCTGAAGGAATGTGGTTTGAATAATCTAATAGGTCATTGTGAAAGAAGTGTTTTACATTGGTTTGGGCATATTGAGGCATGTTTCAGCATTTTCATACTGGAGTCAAAATGTTTCAGTTCCCGTTTATGGCATTTGAATTTAACATGGCTTACTGGTCTGACTACAAGGTCATGCCACGTCTGGTAAACTACATAGACACACTGGTCGACAACAAGGTGCCTCTTGTTCTGGTTAGTATTTCTCAGTACATTAGATCTATTCATTTTATATATTAAATTAAGGGTGTGGAGAACTGATAACTTTTACTTCTACTATTCACTTACTAGACAACTTTGGCCGCGGTTTTTCTAATAATACTACCATTAATAAAATGTTGCCATAAAATAATTTACATCTAAAATACACATTTATTTTCAATATCTTGCTCTAATTAGCATTGAGTACATTACAAAATGTCAAAAATCTGCGTCATTTTAAGTACTTTTAAAAAAAACTTATTTATAAACTTAGGGCAAACTCTGCAAAACATTTTGACAGACATTATGTAAATTTTATTAATTTTGTAAAATTAAATAAATTAATAAAAATATAATATGTGAACCTAAACAATGAACTATATATGTTATCTTTGATTCAGCATCAGGAATATTTAATATATTCGAGCCATTTCACTCAAAACTAAAAGGTGGATCTTACACACCCCCATTTAAACTATTATTAGCACTATCCTAATTTAAAAATTGCTATACAGGAATTCCATCCAAATGGTGTGGTTCTCAAAACTGAAGATGGTGTCTCAGTAAACGAACAGATCAAACATCTATCCGAGTTAGAGCCTTCTGACAAAGACTTTAATCTGGCAGATCGAGCAAAAGCTTTCCAACCTCCTAGCTTTGATAGAACCTTGAAGCCAGCATCCTCTGTCAACACATCATCACAATTAACCTCTTTGATTTCAGGTAGAGTTTGTAGTAGTCTAGTATAATATTTGGAAGAAGGTATAGGAAAGGTCGATAGAAACATATAAAAGGGAGACAAACACAATATGGCCTTTACAATGAAAAGAAGAACACAGTTCACACTTTACACTGCTG
>CABFOV010002817.1:35188-76807 GCA_902141375.1 Timema poppense | reverse complement strand
GTAGACCTCCCTCCATGTTATTATCGTTACTACAGTCTTACTAGTAGTTCTGTGAGCAGTAGACCTCACTCCATGTTATTATAGTTACTACAGTCTTACTAGTAGTTCTGTGAAGGGTAGACCTCGCTCCCAACATGCTACTATTACTACCGTAGTCTTAAATTCTATCTTTAAGCTTCAAGTTGAAATTTAGGCTATATTATTTATCCTGGGATTTGAATTTGGTGTTTTCCCTATGTGACTAGTTTAGATACAAAACATATAATACTATAGCCTATTTAATAGTAAATTATATTCATCATAATATCAGCTTTGATAAGTGTTACTACTACACTTTATATTGAACTTGGCATGCAGATATAATGTGAACTAGAAATAAAGTGGAGAAGATGTATTAAGAAATAATTTAAGCTCAAATTTTATTATTTTTATAGATGCTCAGACAGATATGTATCTTACTCGTGGCATTATAAACATTACTTATTTAAATTTACTCATAATATAATTCTTTAAACACCATAGTTCCCCAAAAAACTAATCAATATTCCTTTCCCAATAAAATGTATAACATTTTGAATGCTAAGCTGTTTTTTTTCTATTTGACGATATGAATTTATGCTGATACTGATGAAGCTTTGTTTAATTCAAGCTTTAGAAAGCGTCAGTGTATCGACAAATTCAAGGGGTAAAACAATGGTTTTATTCTACATAATAGAAACGGTAGGTAAAGCTCACCGACTCGGCGAATTAGGGATTACTAAAGGGAATAGAGAGAGATAAAAAAATCGCTAAGGCCTGAGTCCCATGGCAGCATAGTCAAATTGAAATCTAAAACTGCTTTCTGCACTCGCAAAAAAAATATTTGATTAATTATTTTATCCGTTATATCCTAAATCCGTCATATTGGCTAAAGTTATTATTTCAATGTCATATTTCATTAATAAACATATTTGAGAAAATAGTTATTACTATAAGACATAACTTGGACAATCCGCCAAAGACCATTTATTAAATTATATATCTTACAAATCGTCCACGCAATTTTTACATTTTTGAAAACTCGCAAGGGTTTTAGAGAATATATTTGTACAAATTTAAAGCTTAAATTTGGACATTCAAAAAAGATTTGGTTTTATTTAGCACCGTGGCTTACTACCTGTTTAGGTAGTACGCTTATGTACTAATTACGATATTAGTTTTAGGGATTAGGGAGGTTATATTAAGAGGAAGTGTATGCTTTTTTTGCATGGAGGGATAATGGAAAACTTAATTTAGAAAAACCACCCTCAGTTCACTCGACCGAGATTCGAATCTCGATCTCCCCGTCCTTGGCGGCAGTCTAGTCTACTACGAGAGACGAAACAATTAAAAATGTAATTACGGTGACTCCTAACATCCATTTGAAGCACCATTTATTAAGTGTATTTTCGACCCTTCAGTAATGGATCAACTTTGGTAGTTTTATCGATCTTAATTTTCAGTTTATTGAAGAAAGCAGAGGTTAAATTCATACCATTCTATATCTATTTGCTCACTGTCTAACTAACCACCGTTGATTTAACAAGTTTAATTTTCCTTTCGTACAACACTTGCGGTGCGATAATAAATTAAAACAATTGTAGTCAATTTGTTTTAAATAATATAGCATAAAAACATTGATATAAATATAATATAATGTAGTAACACGTCTTTTATCAAACAGTGTCGAATATTTAATCACAGAGTGTATAGAATAAATGTACTTCTTTAATAAATTAGGTGACCTGGTGGTCTAGGGGTAAGGTGTCAGACTTCTGTGCTGGCAGCCGGGGTTCAATCCCAGGTCCCGGCACAGATTTATCTGATTATCAAACCCTTCCTTTACCTCTGACAAGACATCTTGTGAATGTGGGGGATGCCAGGCCTCCACCGTGGTTCGGATTCCACGTTAAACTGTAGGTCCTCCATTTCATCTCACAATCACCCTACCATTACACATTAGCGTAAGTGCGTATAACCCGAACGGGTAGTAAGACGCGGTGCTAATAATAATATACCTTAACACTGAGCTTTCATAAGTATCTCGTCTATACTTTTTTTTGTATAGGTAATGTATTCTCCCTAATTAGTCCGAGTTTCTTATGCTCTACTATAAATGTAAAGGAAGATATAAGAAGGATAAACATCTATAAACTTATAGCTTTAGCTATTTTTTAAGATTTAGTTTAAGATAACCATTATTCACGTTATCCAAAACTTAAGTTAAGGTCTGATAAAACTCTCGAAGGCCTCCAATTAGGAGGTAAAACACTATATTATATTTAATATGTTTTGAAACAAAAATTCGATAAAACAATGGTGTGTATTCGATAGCAACAGCTCTCAAGTTTAGAAGAAAGGGTTTGTTTTCCTTCGTAACGAATAAGAAGAGACAAATGGTTAAAGGTAGAAAGTTTAAGGAAGAGGGGGGGAAAGTGGAAGACGTAGGTCCCAAAATAATTAATAAAGTTGGGGGAAGGTGTTTACACCAGAGTGAAGCTATAAATTACCGTTTATCACCTGCAGTTGAAACAATCTGTGCCACCAGCTCAAGAGAAGGTCAGTATTAATTGTTTCCTTACCCACTTCGGTGGCCTCGTGGTCTAACGCGCTACTCTGGCAATATACTATACTGCCGATGATTGGGGAGATCTATGTTAGTTAGATTATAAGTCGGGTTTACTGAGGTTGGTTTGGCCAAAATGGTTTTTAAACGCTCCCTTCACGCAAATGCGGGTACACTTCCTCTAAATATAGACTTCCTAGTCCCTAAAATCACTAGCATAATTAGTACAAAAGTGTATACAAACCAATCGGGTAGTAAGACGTGGTGCTAAAAATAAATATGAATTAAAAGTTGTTTCTTCAAGAGAGACAAAGATATACAAACACACGTATGACGTAGTTGGCTAACGCGCCAGTATCGTGTTGAGCTAGACTGCCGAGGACGGGGAGATCGAGGTTCGAATATATTTCGGGTAAACTGGGTTGTTTTTATTCCTAAATGGTTTTCCACTCTCCCTCCGCGCAAATACTAGTTCAATTCCTCTAAATTCAACCTTCCTAACCCCTAACAAATTAACGTTATTAGTACTTAAGCGTTTAACCCAAACAGGTAGTAAGACATGCTGTTATATATATACCCACAACATCTATCCTTTCACAAAAAGTCATTATAAATAGTTCTTCCTGCGAGGCGCCTTTTAATTTCAGAAAGTACTCTGTGTGTCTGGTGCAGTAGTGGGGAAACTTTTGACACCGAAAGGCCAGAGAGATCCTTCATATGGCCACACACATCCTGCACAGTAAATTTTGCCAAAATAATAGCGTCCAATTAAAATAAAAAACGACATCTGGACACGGGGAACGAACTCATTATATTTGACTTAGCACGTCTATACTAAATAATTTAATAAAATATAAGTTAATGTCTTTTTAGAAACCCATGAAAGGGAGACTTTTTTTGTTATTATCTATGGGAATAAACTCAATACTTTATATATTTATTATTTATATTCATATAAAATCCCTTTTAAAATATATATAAAATATTTGGAATAAGCATTTATATTTTAATTTTTTTACCTTTTCCCGAATTTGTTATCCATGGATCGTGATAAATTTTTAAATTCAACTGTAGATATATATTGTACAAGCATGCTTAGAAATATATGCAATCAAGTAATAATTATTATAAAATCTAATAGAAATTCACTCAATAATGTAGTTCTACAAATTAACATCTCAACAGTTAATAAAACATGTTATTATTAATAACATTATTAATATACCAATAAACCTTTGTGAAACTTCCGCACATTCAAACTTCCCCTACCCCAACCCCCATCACCTCCCCACTCCTTAAAAAAAAAAGATTCAGTCTTTTGTTGGGTTGTTGAAATTAAATACTCAGCGAAGTGTATACACAAAATAAAAATAAAATATTGTTAAGAGTTTTCTTTAAACTTAAATTTTAAACAAACAATGTGTCTTAACGTAAATTGAGAGTGCTACGTCAGAAGTCGGTAAAAAATACTATCCACCGATATCTTATTCATCGATGTAGGCTTTGTATTAGTTGAAAAAAAAATGTTGACAATAGAAATAATATATAAGTTTGTAGGACTTCAATTAGAGTTTTATAATGTATAGTTTATAAACGATGATGAGACATAGCTGACGGTGTATGCCAAAAGGTGGCACCAATCGCCTCAAAAGGTAAAATGGGGCCTACAATCACAGGGCTCCCATCTCTGGTCTAGTGGAGTCAGGGTAGGAAGGCAAGTTTAAAATAAACTATTATATAATATTTAGCACCGCGTCTTATCTACCCGTTCGGGTTATACGCTTTAAGTACTAATTACTCTAATGGACTAAGAATTTGGAAGGTTGAATTAGAGGAAGTGAACTCGCTTTTGCGTGGAGAGAGAGTGGAAAACCATTTAGGAAAAACCACCCCCAGTTCACCCGACCGAGATTCAAACCTGGATCTCCCTATCCTCAGCAGTCGAGCAGCTCAACACGACTAACGCGTTAGCCAACTACGCCACCGAGGCGGGTATAAACTAGTAGAACATCTATAGCTATTGAAACAATTAAATCGTATACATTGTACAGGTATTGTATTATCTGCTACCAAAGCACTTTGGTAGCCACATGGTCTGAGGCGCTACCCTCTCAACAGAATAGATTGCCAATGACGGAGAGAACTAGGTTCTAAACTAGGTCGGGGCTACTGAAAGTGATCTTTCAAAATTGGCTTTACACTTTCTCGCCGTGCAAATGCAGGTAAATATATTTTAAATTCAACCTTACCCATTCCTAATACATTAGCATAATTAGTACAGAGGCATGCAACCTGTACGGGTGCTAAAAGAATAAATAAATAAAATGGTGGTGGTAAGAATCAATCGTACACAACTTAATAATTATGTGAACTTTAAATAAATGAGTGTACTGGTGGTCCGGGGTTCAATCCTCGGTCCCGGCACAGATTTATCTGATTACCAAACCCTTCCTTCACCTCTGACAAGACATCTTGTGAATGTGGGGAATGCTAGGCCTTCACCGTGGTTCGGATTCCACGTTAAACTGTAGGTCCTCCATTTCATCTCACAATCACCCTACCATTACACATCAGCGTAACTGCGTATAACCCGAACGGGTAGTAAGACGCGGTGCTAATAATAATAATACACCTCACTCATCCGTACTCGATTATGATAATTAATTGCGTATATCAAAATATATAAGTTGTATTCAAATTATTTTGTATGTGTACCTCTGGTTAAAATTGCTCTTAAACTTTATAGGACTAAAGTTTTTGCTGTAAACATCTAGGACTACACAATATAATAATTTACATCCAAAATAATATCGAATAATGATGTTTAAATTATAAATATATAAATGTGTTGGATTTAAGATCAGAGTTATTATAATTTATAATTACGGTTATAGCCACATATAAATATAATATTTTTTAAACTAAAAATGGCACCTGGACATGAAATCCAACCCATGCTTATCAAACCGATGTACTGACCACTAAGCTAACCAGTAATCGTCCCGTGCCCAAGGTCATTACTCACTTATATCTTATTATAAATATTAGTATTATTATTATTATTATTAGCACCGCGTCTTACTACCCGTTCGTGGTTATACGCACTTACGCTAATGTGTAATGGTAGGATGATTGTGAGATGAAATGGAGGACCTACAGTTTAACGTGGGATCCGGACCACGGTGGAGGCCTGGAATTCCCCACAGTCACAAGTTGTGATTAATACACGTCTTGTCAGAGGTGAATGAAGGGTTTGGCAATCGGATAAATCTGTGCCGGGATCGAGGATTGAACCTCGGACCCCCAACACAGAAATCCGATACCTTACCCTCAGACCGCCAGGTCACTCCACTCATATTTTAAAACCAGAGTCAGTGACGGACGAGACTATTTATGCTCAGTGGTTAGAGCATTGGATTACTAAGACAAAGATCCCGGGTTCAATTCCAGTGTTCAGGTGTTATATTTCAATTTAAAGCATGTATGTATGTGTATATAAATATATATATATATACACACATTTACGTACACCCTAAGATGTCTTAGAGTACCAAAGGCTTAAAACCACTTATCTTTTTGGAAAAAGAATATTAAGGAATGAAATATGGACTGTACTAAAAGAAATAACTCTTTTATTATTTAATGTAAATAAATACATAAATTATATGTTTTATAAACAATATTTATGCTATCAATTTTTTTCTACACTTTTTTTCAACTACCCCATTAACCACAAAATTCCTCTGTGACATGAACGAAAACCAAACACACACACTTCAACACTTCAACACTTCACATTAACAACATAGAACCACAAAAACGTCACTTTGTGTATACTAATTTGTTCTGTAATTTGATTTCAAATCGATTTACAATATTTTTTTTAGAAGAGTACTTGTTTGTATTAGAACACACAACACTCCACACTCCTCCCCTCCTCCGCCCTCACACACACACTATATACTATAAATACACGCACGTTCGTAGGTGTCAAATGCTAGGACATTCAAGGGAAAGGGATTTTTGACACTAATTTAACAAAAAGTGCAGAGCAAACTGTCATATCGGAATATCACAAACTCTACGACAAATTGTCATAAATGGTTGGGAAGTTTAAATAAATCATGTTTTGATAGATTGAATAAAGCATTTATTATAATTGTTAATTACAGCTCTAGACACATCTATGCATAAAACAAATTTACATTGAAAAATGATACATTGTCACGTGAATAAAACTCGGGGACTTTGACTTAGTATGTCAGTTCTCTTCCCAATGAGCTATAAAGAAGTTGTCCCATGCCTGGGGTCAGTGTTTATTCATAATTTAAGGAAGATCTGTTTAGAAATTGTCAGCAACATAATATGAGCAACCGATAAGTTGGAGATGTAGAGAACTATTTGGTGGTCTTATATGGTTCTCTTACATACCTGGATTATTTAGCTTTTCAACCACACCGAAAATAATGTTTTATATAATTGTATTAATTTTTAGAGCTTACATTTCCCGTTTTACAATACTGCAATTATATTTATTTAAACACCATTTAGCTTACCGGCATTGGAAACCCCCAAATATAATTATTCCTTATAATTAAACAGGAGAAAACCATTTTAAATTTTTTCATGCCACTTAGGTATTCTAATTTTTTTTTACAAAATCCTCGTGTTTGAAAGTGTCAGAAGTCCCCGAGGGTTGAATTTCAGCCCGATTCACCAAACATGATTTTTTGTCCCAGAAGACTAGCGTGGTCACTTTTTGAGACCACAGATTTCAGCCGTTTTGAATTTCTTGGGCTTAGGAATTTTCACATCATTCTCGGATTTTCAATAAATTACATTTAAACGCTTTAAAGTTGATTCACCTTTAACATTACAATTTGAGAGTGTAATGAGGTGGACTGGATACAACTAGCTCAAGATAAGGCTAGGGTGTTATGAGGTGGATAGGATATAACTATATCAAGATAGGGATAGAGTGTTTTGAGGTGGATTGGATATAACTAGATCAAGATAGGAATAGAGTGTTTTGAGGTGGATTGGATATAACTATATCAAGATAAGGATAATAGGGATAGGGTGTAGTGAGGGGATTGGATATATCTATCTCAAGATATGGATAGGATGTTGTGAGGTGGAATGGATGGATCTTTATCAAGATAGGGATAAGTGGCTTATTTTTTAAGTGCGGAAATTAACTTTCGAGTTCTTAACGGTGTAGAGTAAGTAGGTTCCTTTATAAATCGTATTGCATTTTATCAAATATTTATCATAAACAATACTTTTAATGTATTAAACCAAGAGTTCTAGGTTTGATATTAACGCCCATATTAGATTTTTTTAAACAAATGATTTGTGTATTTTCTACTGAGTCATAAAACCCATTCCAAGCTTTATGCACTTTATTTTAGCTAATACTGTAATTTGCTGAAGAGGAAGGTAGAATGAATATGAAATGTATTCTCATTTTCATGTAGGAAGTGGAAGGAAGAACAACCCTCGGTACAATCAGCCGGGTTAAAATTATTATTAGCACCGCGTCTTACTACCCGTTTGGGTTATACGCACTTACGCTAATGTGTAATGGTAGGGTGATTGGGAGATGAAATGGAGGACCTACAGTTTAACGTGGGATCCGAACCACGGTGGAGGCCTGGCATTCCTCACATTCACAAGATTTATTTTCAGAGGTGAAGGAAGGGTTTGGTAATCAGATAAATCTTTGCCGGGACCGAGGATTGAATCCCGGCCGCCAGCATAGAAGTCTGACACCTTACCCCTAGACCACCAGGTCACCTACCGGGTTAAAAATACCAACCTATCTGTCACTAGATAAACAAAATATTTGAACCTAAAATTTTTTCAGAATGTTTACAGATGTAGGCTGGAGTATATTGATCTGCTATTAAACTCATATTAGAAAAAGTTTTTTTTTTAACGTGTAACCAACTTGCAAATATGAAGTGAGACTATATACATAATAAGAAACATACTTAAAAAGATAAAAGTTCTTACCGACACCATCTCTCGAAACAGTGAGATAGTCGATCTATTATATTAATATTCTAAGGCCCTTGCACACGACGCCAACATGAGCGATTCTCTTGAAGGCGGAACCAATTATCTCTTCCCACGAAACTCGCTAGCCGTGATCAGTTTAAGAATGGGGCTAGAACATAATGAAAAAGAAGTATTTATTATTATTATGCACATGACATTACGTAAGTGGAGAAATCTAAGATTTTGATTCACCAGATTATTTTTTTATTTTATTTTTAAACGTAGCGTTTTACTATCCTCTTTGGGTTATACGTTTATGTAAATTTTATATTAATAGGGCATAACCCGTCTCGGTGGCGTAGTTGGCTAACGCACTAGTCATTTTGAGCTCGACTACTAAGGACGGGGAGATCGAGGTTCAAATCTTGGTAGGGTGAATTGTGTTTATTTTTTAAATGGTTTTCCACTCTCCCTCCACGCAAATGTGGGTTCACTTCCTCTAATTCAACCTTCCAAATCCCTAATACATTAGCGTAATTAGTAATTAAAGCGTAAAACCCGAACAAGTAGTAAGACGGAGTGCTAAATAATAATTTAAAAAATATGACATATATGACCGGCAGAGACATAAAATCCAGTGCTGTCGCCTGTATGTAGACTATTTGCCGCTATGGTGGTAAAGAGCGTTACCAGGTTACACCTATGGGTCTTGTTTACGCGTCGTATGAGATAATGAAAGTGATTAAGTTTTGGCGGCGTGGCGAGTCTTAACCTAACTTAAGCTAAGTAACCAAACACTGCTGGCCATTGAGATTATTCACCTTAAGGGAAAAATACACAAGGTATTATCTGGAGATCGAGCCTGGGACCCCTAGGCTCGTAGCCAGGTGTACTGACCATTACACCAGGGGGCCTGTTACTTATGTATTAATTCCTCTAATGGTTTTTTAAGACAAGGAAGGTGTCCATTTATAAGAAGTGTACTCACATTCACTTTGTGGGACAGTGAGAACCCATTTTGTAAAAAACTCAACTTAGTTCACCCGTCCAAGATTCGAAACTCGTTCCCCCAGTTATCGGCATTCTAGTCTACTGCGATAGTCGCACGCTAGGTCACGTGGCCACCTGAGTGGGTACACCCGATTTTTTTCAAGATCAATCAAGGAAAGGTGTATTATGTATTCTCCCAGGGTGACCTGGCTGTCTAGGGGTAAGTTGTCAGACTTCTGTTCTACGAGTCCGGGGCTCAATCCCCGGTCTCGGCACAGATTTATCTGATTGCCCAAACCCTTCCTTCAGCTCTGACAAGACGTGTATTAATCACAACTTGTGAATGTGTGGAATGCCAGGCCTCCACCGTGGTTCGGATTCCACGTTCAACTGTAGGTCCTCCATTTAATCTCACCCTCACCTTACCATTACACATTAGCGTAAGTGCGTATAACCCGAACGGGTAGTAAGACGGGATGCTAATAATAATAATAATATATTCTTTCAAAAAATATGATTTTTCAACTTCTATATTAATTTTTACAAACAAATAAACAAACTTATAAAAATACTTTTCAGTACAAGACAATAAGCTTCTCGGCCAACAGAAAGTCGCATATCGTGCAAGAGCTCCGTCTGACGGAATGTAAACAAGTGGGGACGCTGCCCATTTGGTAACTCGAAAAATCACCTTGTCCTCCCTCATTTCTTAAATAATTATTATTATTTATTTAGCACCACGTCTTACTACCCGTTTGGGTTATACGCTTTAAGTACTAATTACGCTAATGGATTAGGAATTGGGAAGGGTGAATTAAGGGAAGTGAACCCGCATTTGTGTGGAGGGAGAGTGGAAAACAATTTAGGAACACCCCCTCCCCCAACCCCGCCATTCGCTCGACCGAGATTCGAACCTCGATCTCCCCGTCCTCAGCAGTCGAGCTCAACACGACTAGCGCGTTAACCAGCTACGCCACCGAGGCGGGTCATTTCTTAAATATTCTCCTTAATTCAACCATCCAAAGTTTGGTTTGATGTGACTTATATCTATCCGGAGTCGGATACGCTCTCGGCCCTCCAACTGGACCATCTGGTAGAAATACCATGTACTAGAGGAATTCAAAAAGTGCTGTGGTTCCCTGTTGCCTTGCACACTGAATTTATATGAGCGAGAGCGAAAGAGCCTCCAAATTTTGTTGGTAAAGGTATTGTTGACATGCCTTCTAGGGTTCCTTTACATACCATACTCGACATGAGACTGACGGCTTCACTTAATTTTCCGAAGAAAATTTTGTTACGGATTTTTATCGCTCAAGAAAAAATACTTCAACCTAGGTTGGGTTTGAACCCATGGACACCCGGTTTTGAGGTGAGAACTTTACACCAACAGGATTGTGGGGAATGCCAGGCCTCCACCGTGGTTCGGATCCCACGTTAAACTGTAGGTCCTTCATTTCATCTCACAATCAGCCTACCATTACACATTAGCGTAAGTGCGTACAACCCGAACGGGTAGTAAGACGTGGTGCTAATAATAATAATAATAATAATAATAATAATAATACGCCTACAGCCACCGAAACTGATATCTGAATGTTTACACTATGACACATGCAAAGGGTTGGTGACATGGCAGTGGTGGCGGGGTGTAAAAAGAACCCATGGTAGGACATCCCTGTTGCCAATGTGATCATCTATCCGGCATTTTCAACCCCCTTCAATTGGATGACATTCTCTCTACAGCCACGAGAGGGTGGATACGGAGTGAACGGGGTAGAGGGTGTATTAGTGTGGCCAACTAATTTGCTCGTTAATTGAAGCCGTACACTCAGTAGTTTGCTGTGTCAGTGTTTCAAGCAGAAGGTACACAATTGCGAAACGCAAAAGCTTGGAGTAAAAGATAGATATTTGTTGCCATTGCAAATATGATTAAATTATTCAATGTATTTATAAAATAACTCTCTGGTTTAAAAAATTCATATTAAATCCACCAAGTGCAGAAGAATCACTTGGCTCTTTCGTTCGTATTCGGTAAATTACTGACACTTAACGATATGACCTTTTATGATACATATATTCATTGAGGTGACATTTTATATTTTTCATTATTAAATTTAGGGTGACCTGGCGGTCTAGAGGTAAGGTTTCAGACTTCTGTGCTAGCGGCTGGGGTTCAATCTTGGGTCCCAGCACAAATTTAGCTGATTACCAAACCCTTCCTTCACCTTTGACAAGACATCTTGTGAATGTGGGGAATGCCATGCCTCCACCGTGGTTCAGATTCCACGTTAAACTGTAGGTCCTCCATTTCATCTCACAATCATCCTACCATCTACACATTAGCGTAAGTGCGTATAACTCGAACGGGTAGTAAGACGCGGTGCTAATAATAATAATAATAATAATAATAATAATGGTTTAGACGAACTCTTAATGCTCTCAGACAATATATAACCCCATTAGAACTTAAGTTAAATCTGTTTAAAAAAATCGAGTTTGTGAGTTTTTGTATGACAAATTGTTTACGCATATTTTAAATCTACCCCCACCCCCTCCAGCTTATACAAATAGTAAGCTGATAAATAGATATACTAAGAAATATATTCAAGGTACAAGATAAATAAAAGGAAAGCCCAATATTAACCTAAATTTAGTTAATTCTTCCATCTGCTAGGTGATTCTGAGACCTTTATAACGGACTTTAGATTAAGGCTAACAGAGGTCATGTTAGAATTAATTTAAAAAAGCATTTTCTGGGATTATTATTTGGTTTATGATATATATAAAATTTGTTTCTTAGAAAATGTGTGTAGTGTAACCTACCCCCTTTGCACCTGCACCCTTATCTGAACCATGATTTAATATTTTTGTTGTGGTCTGTGATTATAAATGTGTATACTAATCTTGTATTGTAGAACTCTTTAAATTATTTTAAAAGTAAACTTAGAATAGTTTTAAGAGTGGAAATATATAGTCATTTAAATATCTGTACCAAGTTTAAACAACACTACTAGACACATATTATTTCAAAAGTCCATCCCCTCCAAAGAAAATATTAATGGACAACTTGACAAACTATGTTATTTAATATTAAAGTATGAGATTTAAAAAGAAACTGAGAGAAAATCATTTCCTTCTAACTTATATGTCTCTATTGAAAATCAAGACATTATTCTATTATAAAACAACTGTATTGAAGTAACCAGCACGATTTATCTGTATGTAGTTGTTCATTTAATATTCCCATCCATCCATTCCCTCTGTTGAATAGAACCTATTTGTGTTTCACAAAGAACCGTTAGGGAATATATTTAGGTATAATCAAAAATATTGAAATTCATAAACGTAGTTTGTGTGTTTTTTGTAGTTGTGTTTGTTTGAATAATATGATCATTGTATCTTATATACATTTTACATATGAATAAGTAGGTTTGAACGCTACGTTCACTCTAAAGGGCAGAGGTCTTACTTTGAAGGAATATATCCAGGCCACAAACAATAAAGACACAGACTCTCAACCTTACGGGGGTTTCACTGCACTCCTTTTGCCAGCTTGTGTCCTTCAACACTGGGCTGCGCTAGTGTCACTGCTGGGTGATTATAGGACTGACCGCAGCGAGCCTAGTGTTGACAGACTCAGGCTTCCAAGAGGAGCGCAACCATTTTAACCTGGAGGTTGTGTGTCTGGGTATATTATTTGTCTATTACCGGAAGTAGCCAATACCCCCTCTTTAACTTCCGCCCCCCCTCTTGCAAGCACGCATGCACCCTACTGTTATTTATCATTCAAGCACCAATATATTTATACAAACATTGAGTTCCCTTTGAAAGATAAATTTGATATCTTGAATATCAATATTCAAGCCTCAGTGGTCGCGTGGTGTATGGCATAACTCTAGTGTTAGACTGGATTGTTGATTACAGGGTGATCGGGTTTGATTCCTTGTCTGGTGTACTGAGGGTAGTCTCTCCAAGATGGTTTTCCCCTCTAGTTACATTCAAATGTGGGTACACTTACTCTAAATTCGCCCTTCTTTATTTTTAACTCATTAACTTATTACGTAGTAAGAAGCGGTGCTGAAAAAACAATATCACTATCATAATAATACTATTACTAACCGTTCGGGTTGTATGCTTAAGTACTAATGGGATAGTATTTGGAAAGGTTGAAAATAGAGGAAGTGAGCTTGCATTTGCATGGAGAGAGAGAGTGAAATCCATTTAGAAAAAACTATCCCATTTCACCCTGGTAATATTTGACCCTTGATATCCCAGTCCTTGGCAGTCTATCTCAACACGAAACTAGCACCTTAGCTAACTAAGCCACCGATTTGGGTAATATCACTATCCAAGAGATTAATAAAAGGTACGAAACGAATGTTGAAGAGTTGGAATTAGAGAGTTTGAAAAATGTAGGATTTTTTTTTTTTTTAAGCACCGCGTCTTACTACTCGTTCGGGATATTCGTTTTTATACTAATCACGATAATGGTTTTATTGATAGTGAAGGTTATGTTAAGGGCCAGTTTCATAGTCAAATTTAGTACGCCTCAAGTGCGGCGCTACACTAAGTACATGACGACACCTACCTAAACCAGAATGGTATGGGCCAGTTTCCTATGAGAAAACGGCCCTTTCCATTCGAGTTTAGGTAGGTGTCATCTTGTATTTAGTGTAGCGCCGCATTTGAGGCGTACTAAATTTGACAATGAAACTGGCCCTAAGAGGAAATGCCCCTTTATTCTCATGGAAAAACATTTAGAAAAACCAACATCAGTATGCCACATTGAGATTCAAATCTTGATTTCCCCGTCATCAACAATCTAGTCTACTGCAATAGTGACTCCGTAGACAATGTAGTCACCGAAACGGGTGACAACTTATTCCTAAAGGCTTGCTAAACAAACCATAATTACTGGACACTAGTATACCACTCAAAGTTTCCTTTGACGATGATCCTAGCAATGAAGATAAAATCATATTTTTGATCAAATTATCTTGGGGAATCAGAATTCTCCATTGTGAAAAATATTGAAAAGGAAATTTAGATATCGCCTTTCCGATGCTAATTAAAGTGACTGTTTAAGAACTGCTATGTTAAATAATGAAGCGGATTTCTAAAGCTTTATCAATGTAATGCAGATCTAACCATCAAGCTAAGAATCACATATAGACATAGTTTTTTTTTCTTAATATTCCATTAAGATATTTTCTTTGTAAGAAAGCATGACTTAAATGTTCTGTCAAAATAAATTATCTATATTAATCTAACTTTATGTGAAAATAAAATAAATAATTACATAATATTTGCTCGCTAAAAGTTCAGAAAATTAGATGTGCCCTTGGCGACCACTAGGCTAGCCTGACCCTATTTTATAAGGTACAAGGTACAGTACAAGCTTGTGGAAATACATTAGCTACATGGCTTCTTTGGTGCTGACTGACAGCTCACAGCTGACAGTTAAAGCTTTGAAAAGTTACCAGACCCAATTATGTATCCCTACGCCGAACCAAATGATCTGCAAAAACATGTGTTTAGCAGCTGTCACATCTGAGAGTGTAAATTAAGGTATTATACCTAAATGTTGACTGTCAGAAGTCAGCTGTCAGCTGTTAGTCAGCACCAAAGAAGCCATGGAGCTACTTTATGTAAGATAAGATAGCTACCTTTGAAAGTATATCAAGGCTACATGTTCGATTTACCATAGAAAGAAGCCGTTTTGATTTTGATGTTACACAGTAGCATGAAACAATGTGTAACTCGTCAATATAAGCTTTCAGGTTAGGCAAAGTGTACCTATATTTTACTTGTGAACAAGAATATTTAATTTGTATTGTTTCGTTACAATACTGAATCAAGATTTACAAAAAAAAGAATAACAGTTGATTAAAAATACACGCTTCAGTGGCATAATGGTCTAATACGCAGGGATTATCAACCCAGGGCCAAAGTATCGCTCTGTTGTTGGCTCGCGAGCTGCAACACTGAACCCGTAATATTCTTATTTTGAATTCCCGAGTGTCAGTGGTGATGCGCGAAACCGAACACTCTCGACTATTTCCGAAAGTCCCCGAAATAGCACTCTCTCCCTTGTTTACTAGAATAGCCATTTGCCAATGCAAAGAAAATTTTAGATAAACATAATATTTTTCTTCGCGTATGAAGAAAATATATTTTTTATAACAACTTTAAAAACTTATTTAATTTGCTGTCTATCTTTGAAATAGTTGATGAGACGGTGGGCTGCACCTGACCCGTGGACCGTGAGTTGAAGATCCCGGGAACCTTAGGCGTCACGTGTTGTGTTATACTGGCCTGCTGAAGACGGGAAGATTGGGGTTCGAATCCCGGTTGGATCTACCTAGGGTGTTTTTTTATATAAATGGGTTCCTACCCTGCTTCTGCACATTATGGTCGAGTATATCTAAAGGGCTTCCTTCCTTATCCCTAGCCCATTAGACGGTATTATCATGTATGCGTATGACCTGAACAGGAATTAAGACGGGACGATAAAAATATAATATTAAAAATTTGTGGCAAACGTTTGATATAAACAACAAAATTACAATTTAAAAATAATAGAAAGCAGGCATATCAAAACTCTTATTTGATCTAAAAGCAGGCATTAAATACCAGTTAAATATAATTGAATTAAAATTTTAGTGAAAAGTATATTAGGGGATCAACTTACAAATTTGATATCATATGGCCTTAACATATTTTACAGCATCCACGTGATGACTCAGCTTTATAATAGCCCTCTCTTTTTACCCTTCACCCTCTATTCTTTCACACCTTGTAAGATATTGAAGAACGTGACTTCATTAAGAGAGTAACTACCTTCACCCTCCCCTCGCCAACCCTTCCCCTTTCCCTCGCGTATAGAACACGCCAGAACCTGTTAATTTGGCTACTTTCATAATCACTAGTAAGCAAGCGGATAATCCTGAACTGGAAATATTTCCCACATCAGACGTTGAAAATTAAATTAGGCGGCTTCAAATGCTTTTTAGATGCCTTACCTTTTTTTTTTCAAAGTTACATGTCTCGGCTATAATTACTCTGTCAGATACAATAATAAATTATTAGTTAAATGCAGTTAATTAATTCCTTAAAATAAAATAAAGTTTTTGTTTGATTTTGAGAGTGAGTCATTAATTGAATGAAGAGACCAGTATGAAGATTTAGGCACAGTTGAAAGGATAATAATATAAGAAACCTGAAAAAGATAAGGTGTAATGAGGTGGTCTGGATATTACTAGATCAAGATAGGGATAGGGTATAATGAAGTGGACTGGATAAAGATAGATGAAGAGAGGGATAGGGTGTAATGAAATGGACAAGCTAGAACTAGCTCAGGGATGGGATAAGGTGTGTTGAGGGGAACTGGACAAAACTATCTCAAGATATGGAGAGGGTTTAATGAAGGGGACTGGATAAAACGATAGATAGAGATAGTGTAATAAGGTGTACTGGATATAACTAGCTTAAAATATGTATACGGTGTAGTGAGGTGGACTGGATAAATCTAGGTCTAGATCAAGAAAGGATGTAGTAAGGTGTAATGGATAGAACTAGCTTAAGATAGGGATAGGGCACAATGAAATGGACCTTAGATCAGTCAGCAACGTGCCTGTCTATGAGCTAAAGAGTCTCAGGTTTGATTCCCGGAATGTTTGAATAATAATGGTGAAATGCGAGTCTCCCCTTACACAGTAATAAATTAAAGGCCGGGGGCTGGATGTTGTGTATTTCCAAGAATTAACTTATTTAATAAGTCGTGTGCTGATACAATAAATCGGGTTAGAAAGTACATGTCAAATACTGTAAATAAAAATTAAAATATGCACCTGAATTAACCTTTTGAGATTATCACAAAACCACTGTTAAAATCAAAATTCTATAATCTCTCTAATGTGAAAGTTGAAATCCTGTAAAGAAACTTGTTTGCAAAAGTAAACAAAATAAAATGTTAATTCGTGTCTAAATTTCTCCATTCATTTCCTTAAAAATGAAGTTTCATTAATTTATCGGTGATAAGCTAAAATATAAAGTTTTTTTTTAAAATAGCTAAAATAAAGATTAATTAAATATGACACAGAAAAAAAATGTAGTCAAACATCTTATCAGTCATTCATTCTTTCTCGGAAGAAACTTAATAATTCACAAGAGTTCATTTCTTTTTCAAACTAGATGTTCTCATGGTTAGCCTTTAAATGAAGACGTAAAAAATATATCTCCCTTGGAAATTGTGCAGGAATGGAATTAAATTTCTTAGTAACCCCACGCATAGCTCGCACCTAATTAAACCTTCTAAAGTCTTGTAATTATTTAACAAAACCGTGCACACTCAAGAAGATTTTGTTAAGTTGTTTGGAAGTCATGAAATACTTCTGACATTTTATCCCAAATACGCCATTGAACAAATAATATTATATTAAGTTAGATGAGGAGTTTAGAAAGTTTTTTTTATCTCTGTTTGAAACCCTCAACCCTAAATATATCTAAAATGAAAAATACAAGAAAGTGGGTTCCAAATTAACATTTTATTGAACATAATTTTAGAAAACATTCTAAAGTTAAGAGTAAGAAGCGCTATTTATCATAATAATTAAGGCTTTCAAATTTTTTTAAGTTGTGTTGATTCAATTTACAGTATTGTTACGAATGATGAAGTGATAGAATTGAGATTAAGAACTAAAGATTAGATATAGCACGTTGAAAAACTAGAATATGATAACAAATTAAAGTCTTGAATAAATTATATTTATTATTTAGCATCGCGTCTTACTAACCGTTCAGTTTATACGCCTTAAGTACTAATTACGCTAGTGGATTAGGAATTAGGAAGGTTAAATTAGAGGAAGTGAACCCGCATTTGAGTGGAGGGAGAGTGGAAAAACATTTAGGAAACCGCCCCTCCCCCTCAGTTAACTGGACCGAGATTCGAACCTCGATCTCCCCCTTGAATAAATTTAAAGTAAATATGTTTATAAAACAGAAAATAAATATGAATGAACAATTATACATCTCAATTATAAATCTCACATTATATAACTGTAGTAACCGAAGGGTAACTGAAAGTAAATATTTCTATAAAACAGAAACAAAATTGTAATGTAAATTTATATATCTCAATTTATATAACTGTGCATTGACATTTTATTTCTGTTTTATAAAAATATTTAGTTTCAAGTTATTCAAGACTTATTAAATATGTTCTTATATTCTAATTTTTCAACTTTTATATTAATTCTGAAAATTGAAAAATGACATTTGGACACGGGAATCAAACCCGGGATATTTGTCTCAGTACGCCACTGTTCTTACCACTGAGCTATCCAGGAATCGTCCCGTGCCCAGGGTCATTCTTCACTCATATTTTAAGGCAGAGTCTATGATGGACGTGTGGAAATCATCGGCTACAAATGTGATTTCTAATATCACAAGCTATCAGATAACCCAGCCATTTGTGACCTTGGGTACGGGTTTAATCCTGGATAGCTCAGTGGTAAGAGCAGTGGCGTACTAAGCCAAAGGTTCCGGGTTCGATTCACGTGTCCAGGTGTCATTTTTCAAGTTTAATAATATGAGATTTGTTTGGAGTGATCCCTCACTAAATGCATACATAATAGCTTCAGCTATTTGATTATTAATTATCATATTTAGTTTATAATTTAAATCGCTATCCTTTGTTAATTTGTATAAATTTTTGTAACTTTAACAATGATTTTTTCAAAAATTTCAGCCTTATATCTTTTAATTCTATTGAAAAGACAAACATTAGAATTACATATATACAACTTAACCAAGACAGAGAGCGTAGTTGAAAGGGAGGGAACACAAATCCCGGGAAAGAGGGTAAGCTTGGATCAAATATCTTGCAGCGGTGAACACACGTACAAAGGTGTCAGTCTCGTCTAGCCTGGTTTTCTCTGTTTGGATATTAATTGGCGGTGTTGAGTTGTTTCTCATGTAGTTTCCTACAAGAGGGTATGGGTATATTTCCTCTAAATCTTACCTTCCTATCCCATTATGTAACCAACTTCTACTAAGACGCAGAGAGAACTAGTTTATTAATATTAAAGTTAATGTATTCTAACATTACCACGCTTGGTGCTAGATCTCTAGTTTGCAGCTCTGCTTTGTAAGGACGTTAGTTTGTAAGTCATGTTGTCTACTAAAAACTTCTGAGAAAAGGCAATGGGCTAAAATAAAAAATATTCCGTCCAAACATGTATTATTATTATTATTATTATTATTATTATTAGCACCGCGTGTTACTACCCGTTCGGGTTATACGCACTTACGCTAATGTGTAATGGTAGGGTGATTGTGAGATGAAATGGAGGACCTACAGTTTAACGTGGAATCCGAACCACGGTGGAGGCCTGGCATTCCCCACATTCACAAGATGTCTTGTCAGAGGTGAAGGAAGGGTTTGGTAATCAGATAAATCTGTGGCGGGACCGAGGATTGACCCCCGGCCGCCAGTACAGAAGTCTTGACACCTTACCCCTAGACCGCCAGGTCACCCTCCAAACATGTAATTAATATGATTTTAATAAAAGTAAAATTTTTGTGTATTTTCAGTGGTCATGTATTGGAGTGTTGCTATGGTAAGAAATAATTTAAACTGCACCTGTAAATGGTCCCTCTTCATTCGGTAAAACACTCATTAGCAAGGTTTCACAGGAAATATATTTTCATGCTAGTTGTGAAGAGAAGAGATTACGTATTATTAGTCAAACGATGACAGAATGGGTGAGAACAGTTTTTGTTTCTATTTATTTATTTTGATCTTAGTGCTGTGATAAGTTAGCTAATTTTACCTTTTCATGAGTTTTGTTTTTTTTACTATTTAAATCAAAATGTAAGGTTTTTAATAAAATTGTTCATTGATTAGGTCATCAATATTTTGTTTATTCAGCTGTAACTCTCCAGTTTCACCTAGCCTGCTCCAATCTTTGTTCCTTCTTCCATCAACATCGTCCGCTTTCTGATGCATGCACTACAGTCTTGGTCTCCCTTTTGAACTCCTTCCTTCCACATCTACTTCTATAACTATATTCGTCAAACTATCATTTCTCTGTATATGTCCTATCATTTAACTCTTCTTTGCTGTGTACCTTTCCATAGCTTCCTTTCTTCATTTGTTTTTCTTAGAACTTCTTTATTAGGCACCATCTACATCCGTGATAGTTTCAAAATTATTTTCTTTGAACGACGTTTCAAATGCTTCAAATATATTTCTTTCAGTTTTACCAATACTATTGTAAAAAAGTCAATATATTTTTATGACTATTTGGGTTGTAGCTATATTTTTAAATTACAAACAACCTCCTAAATAGCATGTATTTATAGAAGTCTTCAAACTCTTCTCTGCGCATCGGTAGGCGCCTTCCTTAGATACCAGTAGACTGACTTTTAAACAAAATCCAGTTAATTATACGGTTTAGAACTGTAGCATTTATTGGAAATATATGGTCCAAGAAAAATGTCTAAATGCAAGAAACTCACCAAAAGTCCCCCACTGTGCTGCGCCGACTGACTGTTTATCACACGAAAGAATAATGGCGTCCTCCTTCCACAAAAAACGTTGTTCGTCTGAACGCGGTGTAAACACTGAAAGAGTAAAATGCTCTATCCCCCGTGGCGGGGTGTGAAGGGGTGTGTGGCGAGCATGCGCCGTAAATGTATAATACGTCCACAATGTTAATTTTGCTCCACGTTTGATACTATTTTATCCCCTCTCTCCCATCACGTGTCTTGTTTTCCCTATGTTTGTTGTCACCCCTTATCCCCCTCTCTGAGCTGGTATAATCGTATATATGCTTGTATTGTCCGTGATGTTTTTCACTTCTCTCGGCAGGGCCGTCCCCTTGGACATTCCTTGGGTTTTTGAGGTACGAATAAAACTCTTCAACAGATATTATTTGAAAATGCTAGAAGCGTCGTATCCGAAGTATAAATATGTCAGATTGTAAAAACTTTATGTAATTTTCAAAATGTTAAGTTCGAATCTTTTGCAGTATTAATTTGTCCGATGTAGAGTCACCACGTAACATTCAAAAAGTTAACTTAGAATCTTTTGGAGTATAAACATGTCAGATGTATAAACTTTATGTAATTTTCAAAATGTTAAGTTCGAATCTTTTGCAGTATAAATTTGTCAGATGTAGAGTCACCACGTAACATTCAAAATGTTAAGTACGAATCTTTCGAAATATAAATATGTCAGATGTAGAGTCACCACGTAACATTCAAAATGTTAATTTAGAATCTTTTGAAATATAAATAAGTCAGATGTACGTAATTTTCAAATGTCTAGTTTAGAATAGTTACAAATATTTAAAGTACAAATTGGTCGTATGTTTTAGGACTTAGAAGGTATCAAATGCTGTATTTTAGTATAATGTTTATATGGTAAACGCGGTTAACCAGGCAAATGGGAGTTTTCAATGTTTTCAATGAGTTTCAGTAATGGTATCACTGACTCCTTTTAACCTTTTGGCCCATATGGCAAAACTTTAATGTTATTACTCGGAAGGAGTAAGTTTGTTTTCGACGACCAGATTTTGTATAGTAAATATTTCCGTAATTTAACTCATTGGCCTTGCGGGCCTGTAGAGTCCATTGTTATTTTTTTTTATTATACTATCATATACAAATAGCCTCACTAAACTGTATATTGTATAAATAACTCATTTTCCATTTTATGTATCCTATTCAAATTTTTTTGTTAATATCAATAAAACTACACCATGTTATTGTTGACATATTTCGTCATAATTTAGTTTCCTGCTTTTGTTATCCTTTTTGGCGTCCAAAATATTTTTGAGTACAAGTCAAGGACATTATAAGTAAACAGGCTGTTTACTTTTCTCTTGCATTTCTCACCGCCCTCTGCAAATTTACTACTTTGTTATTTTAGTTTAATTTTTTATTGTGCGCCAGCCTTAGTCTTCATGGAAGAGTAAGGGCGACGGCACAGAACAGCATAGAGAAGGCCTAAGCATCCCTTAATCTTGTCACTCAAAACGATCTCCAAACGATGTTACACGGTAAATTTCTGAGTAACTCTAAACTAAACGCTGAAGCAGCACATTCTTATCAACCTTGCATTATTCATGAAGTATTAAAGTCTCGCTAGAGGATAAACGTCCAAACAGACTGAAATTACATCTCAGGATTTCATCTAGCTCTAGCTTTGCAGAAGACTTGGGTGAGTGTTGGGGGATGGAGGGATAATTGAATGTATTCCATATTTCAACCGACCAATACAGGATGATCCCACACGAATATACTTCATTAATTAATGATCCTTCTTGAATGAATAACACAGATACTCCACCATATATTTATGCTTCTTATTGAATGAATAATAACAAAGATACTCCACCAGCTATTTATGCTTATTATTGAATGAATAATAACAAAGATACTCCACCAGTTATTTATGCTTCTTATTGAATAGATAATAACAAAGATACTCCACCAGTTATTTATGCTTCTTATTGAATGAATAATAACAAAGATACTCCACCAGTTATTTATGCTTCTTATTGAATGGATAATAACAAAGATACTCCACCAGTTATTTATACTTCTTATTGAATGAATAATAACAATGATACTACACCTGTTATTTATGCTTATTATTGAATGAATAATAACAAAGATACTCCACCAGTTATTTATGCTTCTTATTGAATGAATAACAAAAAGATACTCCACCAGTTATTTATACTACATCTAATCCCAAATAATGTACACTAAATATTGGTGCTACTTTTTGAATCTACTCATCATAAGTATACTCCACTAATTATGTATGAAACATCACAGATTGAGTCAGTACAGATTTGCTTTGCTATTTGATTAATATTTAAAAAATAGTAAAAATATAATATTGAGGTCAATATTAGAATTTAGACTCAATTATTAGAGAGTTTTCCCCCATTTAATATCAAATTATCACTTTGAAGAAAATTCTGACGTGAGTTTTTTTTTCTTTAAAATACTCCTCCTTATTACAACTCCCTCAGGCGAAGTCGTTTACATTTCTTTCGTTAGACGTGCCACTAAAATAAATAGTACAGCCTTTTTTTATGTGGTGAGTCATTTAATTGAATTTTCAATACTTCTCAGGTGTATTCGTGATGGTTTTAAATTCGTTCTCTTTCTTAATCGAATTCCACCACATTTTATTCGCCTCTAGTTACCTCTCTATGTTTCTTTATATCCGTTAGTGAGGATTAAAAAAAAGAGTTAAATATTGTAGTGATACATAATCATAGCAAAAATAATCAAATGGATGCTTAGGATAAATGAAAAATATTTTCAGACAGAAGGTCTAGAAGTTTAAAAACAAAAGTAAAAATTGTAACAATCGCCAGTATAATCTTGAACGTAAAACTTTTACTTTTGAAGAACAAAGTTCTTTAGATTGTGCCGCCCCCTTTCCCTTCTTGCCGTTTAGGTCTCAGCTTTCACCTTTACGTCCTCAACTCATTAGAATAGGAGTTAGAAATAACTTTAAAAAAAGTGAGAGAGTAAACTTTTTTATGAAACAAAACAAGGGTTATAGTCAATCCGATCCAAGAAAAACTAAATAAATTAACGCGTCCATTTACATTTACATAAAACAAACATTTACAAACTTAAGTTTAATTGATAAAATCACAATATATACGATGTTAATTTACTAAAAGAATACCAGATTTTTTATTTAATGTTTATTTAAATTACGGTTACACCAACAATATAAGTAGGGGTGTGCCAAGAGTTTGAACCTCACTCTATTGTTATTTTATTTATCTATTTCTTTATTTTAGGTATTTAACATGCACTATCTGAGTTGATTGATTATTTCACCACACGACCTATAGACTAACTTAAATCTAAAACCGGTGAGCTGGAGGTCCAGGGGTAAGGTGTCAAGACTTCTATACTGGTGGCCGGGGTTCAATCCTCGGTCCTGGCACAGATTTATCTGATTACCAAACCCTTCCTTCACCTCTGACAAGACATCTTGTGAATGTGGGGAATGCCAAGCCTCCACCGTGGTTCGGATTTCACGTTAAACTCTAGGTCCTCCATTTCATCTCACAATCACCCTACCATTACACATTAGCGTAAGTGCGTATAACCCGAACGGGTAGTAATATGTGGTGGTAATAACAATATATTCCAAATGTTGAGATAATGATGAACGAACCTATATCGGTGTACATGCGAACTAAATGTTGATCTCATATAATCTGTCTAAACGGTTACGAGAAGGTCTGAGTTAGAACCCCAGTTGGGTGTACTAAGATATTTTTTTCTACATTGTTTCCAATTTCCTTCAACCTTTCCTCATGCATACCCCAGTAATACGGCTAAATGCACATAAGTTGAATGGCTAGTAAGGCATGATGCAAACACAAATATCAACAGGCAAGATTTTAAAATGTGACGTGGATTAAAAGCTTTTAGAATGAAGAAAAAAATTGTTTTTTTATAGGAAACTTTTGAAGGGACCAGATAAATATGATTTTAGTAATAATATTCTTAGCAAATTCTTTTACTTAAGTCGACAACGTGAAAATTGGTTTGATGTGATTTCTATCCATCCGGAGCAGGGCATACACAGAGCCTCTCGGCTGGCTAGTTCTTGCTGCACTATCTGGTAGAAATCCCGTGTAATAAAGGAGTTTAGGAAATGTGGTGGTTTCCCATTGCCCTCCATACTGAATTTCTATGAGCAAGAGCGGAAAAGCCTACCCATTTTACAAGTATAGTTATGTTCACATATCTTCCATGGTTATTTTACACGCCACAATTGACATAAGACACTGACGGGCCTTTATTCCCTCCGAAGGAAGTTGTGCTACGTATGTTCATCCCTCAAAAAGAATTCAGTCAATCTCAGCTGGGTTTGAACCCACAAACATCTGATCTTGACCTCAATACTACTAGGATCAACCTTAGCGACTTACTTTAACCTAATTCTGAGAATTCCATAGTAGTAGCAAAATTTAAAATTAAACTTTTTTTAGAGAAAAAAAAAATTCGTCCTGCTGTAGTTTTGTTCTTGCAAGGAATCGAATCCCGTAGCCTTATATAAATATTCATCTTAGCTACCGATTAAGCTAAGATGTCAAGCCTATTATTTGTAATAATTTGGTTGTACAATAAATTATATTGAGATTAATATAAGAATCGTTTAGAAAATTTAATATTTTCGAACATAATTTATGAATTATTTTTCATGAGTTCTACAATATAGACATACAATATTTTACAATAAAATTCTGTTTTTCCAACCCACCGGTATCTCGTATATTTTTAAACAACTCCGACAGACATTAAAAAGAACTCGTTTTTATTTTGTGACCTACTTGTTTTTAAGTACAACTTTAATATCACTTGAAGTAAAGTACTAAACTCTGCTGGATAGTAAATGAAACTAGGACATCCTGTAGTTGGTCCAGCTCGTTTATTTCCTGTAAAGAAATCTATTTTGTTCCTTTACCTTAAGAAGAAACTCATTTTAGTAAAGAGAAAAATAATAAGATCAGAATTAATTTTGGGTATTCAAAGTAGTGTCATAAATTTGGTGTTCAGAGAAAGAATTGTGATCGTCAAATAAATTGAAATCAATATTTTGCTGAATTTTGTCGTTTCATGACCCCCCGAATAAAAAAAAAGTGGTTTTTGAATTTTCGTCTTGTTTGTCCGTCCATCTATTTGTACCTCGGAATAGAGCCTAAACTATTTTACCAATAGGTCTAAAACTTGGTATCTAGGCTTTTCATAGATTTGCCCCGAGGGATTTTAGAATTGGATATCTAACCCTAAAATTATAGATAATATATTTATGGGTGAAAAAGGAAAAAATTCCATTTTCTCAAAGTTGACTCCAATGATTTTGATTAAATTTCATTTCAAAGCTTTGATCAATATTATTTACACAATGGCTACTATAATTTTTTCGGCAAAATGTCTTTAAGGGTTTCCGTCTGAAGC
The DNA here is from genome assembly GCA_902141375.1 of Timema poppense. NCBI lineage: Eukaryota > Metazoa > Arthropoda > Insecta > Phasmatodea > Timematidae > Timema > Timema poppense. Next base: position 50,220 of record CABFOV010002817.1, on the reverse strand, counting down.
GTGCATTATAATTTTTTTTATCATATCTCCGAAACTTTTGCGTTATGAAATTTATCGCTGCTATTGGGCTCGCCCGAATTGCGCCAATTCTCTTAGCTCGGACCCGAATTGCGCCAAGAGCTTAAAAGTGCCCCCCCAGACCGGACCCGAATTGCGCCAATACCCCCCTTCCCAAGACAGGACCCGAATTGCGCCAACTGTGAATATAAGCAAATATTAATACTATGTCTGGCGGTAAGAAGGACACAAGTCAAAAAATATAATTTAGTTAACTATATTTGCTCGAAATCAATCACAATGTATAAAGGTTGAAGGTGAAGTTGTCTCTTCTCGCACTCCTCCTTTAGGATTCTCATAGCGTCAATGTAGCAAAAAGCTTAAGAAAATGTTTCGGTGCGTATTCAAAGGTTCCATCCATTCACCCAATTTCATTCTGGCACAAATACTCAAGATTCGAGTGACAAGAAAATATCACGATCTCCTCCTTTTTTTCGTTTCTCAACAAAAAGTTTTCGTCTTGAATAGTTTTTATTTCAATTGAATCTATGGCAAATTGAATTTCTTCGGAAAATTTAGGCAACTTTGGCAGTGTTTTTAGTTTAGTGTGGTTGATGTTATTCCTGATACATTTATTGTCCTTGCGGGTCAATGTTTATATAGTTTTTTTCTGTGTCTGTACCTCTGTGTGGATTAACTTTGAAGGCCTTACTTCAATCTCTTCAGCTTTCCTCTTAACTGCGTTGCTAATGGATCTTCTGTTCAACTCTTGATCTAGTAGTGGTTCGTGGTTGTGTTCATTTTCAGTCCACGAGAAAATATTTCCACCATCAAGAGTGAATATTTTAGCATTGCAGTCCTTTTTGGTGCATCTCCACCTCTCTTACCTCGTCAACTTTAATTGATTCACCTGTCGATACATATATTTATTATAGACAATCAGAACTTTCCCTTTTTCACTATAAATCCTTTCCATATCAATAATTCTCGCTAATATTATCACAGTTCACACAAAACCCGAAAAAAAAAATACACCGGGACAGTCACTGTTTTCGAGACAATTAATAAGTATTGGACAGACGGATGTCAATACTACTGTTACAAGTCTTGTTAGGGGCACCTAGGGCGTTTTTACATTCCTTTACTAAGGGGAGAGATTGTTTGCAATGGTCTTTGTTTGTATCATCCCCCCCACCTCCCTCACCGACTACCTGAACTTGACTTGGCGCAATTCGGGTCCGGGATTAGTAAACAAATTTTAATCCCTTAATGACTGGCGCAATTCGGGTCTGCCCCTGCTATTATGTAAGGAAATTGATAATACAAAAATTAATTTGAAATAAATTTTTATAAAAACAATCATTTTCAAGCTAAACGCAAATATACATATAAATATATATTAGACTTTTTGAACATAAAAGGTAGAATATTGAGACCGTAAAAAGAATGAAATCCAAGATAGTGATGGGGTGTTGACATTTCATGACCCCCGAACGCTAAAAAGTTTTTTTTGCAATGCCGTCTGTCTGTCTATTTCACCTAATATTAAGTGTGTTTCAATAAAGGGCGAAAAGAGAAAAATTATTTTGGTTCAAAATGGGCTTTAACCATTTTGATTAAAATTCGTATATAGTCATTGACTAAGATTATAAACAAAATTGACATTTCCATTCTCCTATGAGAATTAATTTTTGGGTACTTCACCGAAGCGTAAATTTCCTTAACTTCACAGCTATTTAACATACTAAATAAATTATCATTACAAAATTGTAGTAGGCTACTATTAAAAATGAAAAACCTTTTATTTGGAATATATATTTATAGAACCAATAATTTCGGAGATTATGGCAAAAGTATTAATTCAACTTTGTGAGCTTTAGATGTGAAGAGATACTACTTAAGATTTAACGCAATAATTATCTAATGTCATAGAGTAAGTAGAAAAGTAGATCTCTCAAAATGTTAATATTATATTTTCGTTAACCTCTTATGGGAAATGTTTGTACAGCAATGATCGATCGCTCATTTTAGACTAAAGAGTCAATATTTACCTCTTTTTTTTCATCTAAATTTATAAATGAAAAATTTAATAGAAGTGTGATAACCAGAAGATATGCAAATCCTAATAAGATGCTGAACATTTTAACCGAAAGTATAAATTTTAATATGAAGTGTTGACTCTTGGGGACCCATATCGATATTTTGATTGGACCAAATAGATACTAGAGGACTTAAATTCTTTGAAAAAAAAATTATATAATTGAAAATCTAGATTCACAAAATGTTTTACATAAGTAAGGTGCAATTTTTGCTAATATTTGCTATTATTATTATTATTATTATTATTATTATTATTAACACCGCGCCTTACTACCCATTCGAGTTATAAGCACTTACGTTAATGTGTAATGGGTAGGGTGATTGTGAGATGAAATGAAGGACCTACAGTTTAACGTGGAGTCCGAACCACGGTGGAGGCTTGGGATTCCCCACATTCACAAGGTGTGATTAATACATGTCTTGTCAAAGGTGAAGTAAGGGCTCGGCAATAAGATAAATCTGTACCGGGACCCCTCGGTGGCGTAGTTGGCTAACGCGCTTGTCGTGTTGAGCTCGACTGCTGAGGACGGGGAGATCGAGGTTCGAATCTCGGTCGGGTGAACTGTAGGTGGTTTTTCCTAAATGGTTTTCCACTCTCCCTCCAAGCAAATGCGGGTTCACTTCCTCTAATACAACCTTCCCCATTCCTAATCCATTAGCGTAATTAGTACTTAAAGCGTATAACCCGAACGGGTAGTAAGACGTGGTGCTAAATATTATTATTATTGTACCGGGACCGAGGGTTGAACCCCGGACCACCAATACAGAAGTCTAACACCGTACTCCTAGACCACCAGGTCACCTTTGCTAGTAGATAATTATTATTTCATTTCACATACATTACGAACTTTGAATAAATATCTCCAATAGTAAACAATGGAGTGAGAAAGTCCGTGCGGAGTTCCGTACCATTTTATTTGTTGTTGTATTTAATCGTGTAATAAAAGTTTTCATTTTTTTTTTCTACGTGTCTTAGTAACCATCCAGGCTATCAGCATATTCTGACAAATGGGGTAAGAGAGATTAAGATAAAATTTAAAGGAAATCTACCCACACTTACGAGGAAGAAGAGCGGGAAATCTTTGAGCAAAAACACCTTAATAGCCTAGCCTTCCCACTACGTTATAAGAAAAGGGAATTATAATATCTTTTTCTTAGTAAAATATTAAATTAATATTTAAAATTCAAGGAACTTATAAATCTCTTAGATAATAAAGATAATAAGGAGTTATTTATTACATCAATGGTAGTCATAATAAAGACTATTATTAGCACCGGGTCTTACTACCCATTCGGGGTATACACACTTACGCTAATGTGTAATGATAGGGTGATTGTGAAATGAAATGAAGGACCTACAGCTTAACGTGGAATCCGAACCACGGTGGAAGCCTGGCATTCATAATAAAAATTGATTAATTAAGATTAAATAAATAAAACTAATAATTTTACAAGTGCTACTTTTTAAATGGGTTTAATAAGTTGGTTTGCATCATTGTTTGTTGTAATTGAATTGTGTTTCTTTAGTTGAAACTGGATTATTAACCCAGAAGAAAAATTAACTGAATTAATATATTATATTTATAAATCAACATAAAAGTTATATAAATGTAAAAACTAATTTTAAAAGAATCACCCAGAAACAGGGTTTTAAGAGTATGATATAAAAGAAACTTTTAGTTGGCTATGTTCTATTTAACTCCTTTACCGAACAACTTCCTGACTAAAAGAAGCAGCTGTTAAATTATTGTTATGGTCTGAGAAATGTCTTCAAAGAGTTTAAGCGACAAATAAATAAAAAAAATGCTCCCACCATGAAGACCCTAAAAAAAACCCCTCAATTTATCAACACCTATCTGGCAGACGTAAGGTGGAATGGTAGGAAACGCGAGCCAAGATTAATATTTTGCAAGATTTAATGCAAAAAAAAAAGTTTTTGACTAAAGTAAATAAAAATAATCCCAGTAGGTAAGTTTAATTTTATAATCTACACACTAATGTATGTCGTAAGCATCGTGGTATTTGACAATACACTTTTTAAAGGGAGGAAAAAAGTTCCTGGTACAATTACTTATTATTGTGACAGATATTCAAGGACTGTTTTTATTATTTTTAAAATTAAATCAAATATATTCGATATGTTTATATTACTAAAATTATATAACCTTTTAAATAAACTATCATATATCACTTATTTGTTGACCATATAAATTTTAGAATCTCAAATTATCTAATCACTATTCACACAAGGTTTTTTAACTATTTATTTTAATTCGGGTTATTTAAATATATATATATATATATATGCAAGGCCCTAAAGTTCAATTCAACATTAGTTCTAAGACTTTACCTTATGAAATGTTCAATTGGGTTCAATTCGGACCATTTTTATTTAAAGGCTAGCAATCCCGTTGCCTGTGGCCCACTCTGGTATAAGAATTATATAAGCCCCTCTTCCCCCCTTGTTGTCCGATTTCAAATGGAAACGTTATCTCTGATACATAATTCTAATCCAGATTAAAAATAATTTCTTCAAATTTTGTTAAAAATGTCTTAGTTAAAAAGCTAATTAAAAATTTAAAAATCTGGCTTTGAGGTACATTCGGACCCCCTTCCGTCCCCCTATGTTAAAAATTTTTGGGATCTCTGAGTGCCGTAGATTTAGCTGGGCTTCGCTCACAAACAAACAAACACACAGACAAACACTCCCGTTTATTATTATAGAAGAGATTCATTTAGTATTAAGTAGAGTTTCAGATTTAATTCAAGTTAGTAAAAGCAATGATGACAGTACTAGTTTCAAAATATTAGATTAACGTAATATTAAACTTTATATTCTATTAATTTAATGAGTTAATATATCTATCAATTGGTGTATTTCAACCATTTACCAAAATATATAAAAGAAGAAGTGATTGATTATTAATAAATAAAACCACTACTATTGAATTAATTAGGTGCCTATTTAACTGATAAATTATATTTGTTAAGATCATACATTTTAATACATATATATATATATATATATATGTACTTATTACGATGGGGAGTTTGGTATGAGAAAGGTTAGATTTAGATTAAATGTAGTAGCATTTGCGTTGATGGAGAGTGTAAAACCATATTGGAAAACCCTCAGTAGACCTACACACAATTGGGATTCGAAACCCGATATCCCCATCATCAGCAGTCTAGTTTATTGCAGTAGTGACGCGTTAGACCATGTGTCCACCGAGTAGGGTACTTAAATATCCAAGTTCAAATAAAATGGCCTGGAGAGATTATGTAAAACCTTATTGAGGTTAAAATAATCACTTATAATTGTTGCCTATTTGGATTAAGTTAGGTGGGGCTAAATGTTCTTCTTACATATTCAATCTTCTCTGACTTCTCCTTACTCAACCCTTCATCCAATCTTCCTTTGTCTTCTGCCCACTTTCTAAAGTGTGACTTTAACCGCAGATAGTTCATCGACGCCGAAAACGGCGATGCCTGATGAGCGTCTAATGGTCCTTGAGCCCCCGAGTGGGTTTCCCTAAGGAACTATTTCAACCCATCTCTACCCAAACTACTTAAAACCATCATCCGTTATCTGCTCCATTGGCCTCATGGTCTCTAGAACTACGCACCATAAAAGTTAGGATAAAAGTTAGGATAAAAGGGAAGGAAAGTTAGAACTTTATTTTGTTTCAGATTTTATATAGATAAAAAATTGTTTTCTTTCCTAAATAAATATAAAATTAAAATCGTCTAGTGAAGCGAGACTTTATTTATTATGTCAACAGAAATTTGCATAGTAAAAGTTGCCTTAACTGGCGTTTAAAACTTCGAATCTAGGTGTCCCAGGATTGATTCCCAGCTGGTAGCTTGGGTATTTTTTATATTAAGGGGGATAATCCCAACGATGACCAGTGGTTGGTAAGTTAGGTTTAAGTAATGTTTAAAATCACAACTGGCTCTACGCCTTCATATTCACTATCAACTTATTTATAAGGCTGGTCATGTGATCTTCAACGGTCACTATTGAAAGATATTATCAATAAATTAACCCTATTATTATTATTATTATTATTATTATTATTATTATTATTATTATTATTAGCACAACGTCTTACTACCCGTTCGGGCTATACGCACTTACGCTAATGTTTAATGGTAGGGTGATTGTGAGATGAAATGAAGTACCTACAGTTTAACGTGGAATCCGAACCACGGTGGAGGCCTGGCATTCCACACATTCACAGGTTGTGATTAATACAAGTCTTGTCAGAGGTGAAGGAAGGGTTTGGCAATCAATTAAATATGTGCTGGGACCGAGGATTGAACCCTGGACCTCCAGGACAGAAGTCCTACACCTTAACCCTAGACCATCAGGTCACTATATATAATATTAGTCATCCAGGGTATACGTAGGCGTATACATCAGAACCTTGTCAATCCAAACTAATTTGACCCAAAGATTGTTCGGATTAGCGAAAATTAGGATTAACCGGGAGAATACGGGGACACAATATTTTCACGAATTTTAAATTAGAGTAGAATGAGTTTAATCAATTTTTTATTTATTAAACGGATGTATAACACGTATATATACTGTAGTTATTTTTAGTTAAAGGAAAACATATTTTATTGACTACAAAATATAAATATGAAGTATTTATTATCATATAAAACTATTTATTACAATTCTTTATTAACTTTTAGCGTGTTACTCAATAAACTATATTTCATTCGGCTTAATTTTTTATTAAGTTTTCCAAAAAAGTGTTTTCAGATTATCCGAAATTTCAGCTTACCAAAGAGCAATTTAACGGTGTTTTACTGTGTTTAAATAAATTGGGTAAGGATTTGAACGATATAACTTTAGAGAAAGCTTACCCCCTTTTTTGCATGTAGTGAGAGTATAAAATATATGAATAAAAAAATGTTTAGCTCAACCCTCCCATCCTCAACAACAGTAATCCTGCTTAAATGAGTATAATGCATGTGTCTGCGTGTCCACCAATGCACGTGTTAGGATAAATTAATCCACTGGCATTCAGAACTTTTATGAATAAATGAAAAATTATTGGGTATAACTTATTTTTCAATTTACATTTAGGCATCCCTTTTAATGTGTCTTACTCAAGATAAGATCAAGTGGCTTAGGACGATATTAAGGTTGAATCTGACACTCCAGCACCCTTGAACGACAAATAACTTAACAGTTAGAGCCAGCCATAAGGAAAAAAAAACTTTTGTTTTATTCTTTCTATCTAAGGCACCATAAATTACCACCCAATTTAAATTCGGCCCCCATTGATGAAACAAAAAATATTTGGTTAAGGGTAGCTACATGGGAGAGCACTAAGAATCATTGCAGACTTTTAGAAATTTCATATTATCTACTAATTCATAATTGATTTTTTTTTTTTTAAATTGTTTGTGAAAGTTCTTACCTCATGATAAGCTTAACATTTTAATTTTAATATCTAATAAAACAAGGTGTGATAATGTACATATTATTTTAACCCTTTAAAGTAATCTCTCATGCAAAATGTTCTATTGTGACTCTTTTAAACTTTATTTTATTTGATATATGAAGGCTATATCCAGGTTTCTAACCTGTTGATTTAATCTCAGTAGTGCAAATATTCGCGTGGTGTGTTGTTGAATTTTTTTCTCAAACAATAAATTCAAAAATTTTAACTTTTAACTGATCAGAAGCCTGCTGATAATTATGCCTTACTTTTTGTTAAAGTTATTTATTAAAAAAAACACTTATTTTTTAAATAATCTTAGAGATATTTAAACATCTGCAGTGCACCTCAGTGCTCTAGCATGCAGCATTCTTATCAAAATATTAATTATTTTCAAAACTTTCTCCTTCTCAAGCGGGTGTCAATATTTCACCAGATGAATTCAATTTAGTCCTCCACTGTCTATTGTGTCAGAACTTCATTGTAGCTGTCTTCGCTTCTACTTTTTCTTCTTCTTCTTCTTCTTCTTCTTCTTCTTCTTCTTCTTCCAGTTCCCATTATCCATCATCGACTTTAATACGTCTGCAAACCAGAATGTCTGGAAAATAATTTATTTATTAATTTTTCTATCTTTATCTTTCGAAGAGAAAAGTCTTGTGAACGTCAAAAAAAATCTCATTCGGTAGTTTGATAAATGTCAACGTTTCATGATACTCTGAAACCAAAAAAATTAGCTTTGCGAACCGTCTGTCTGCCTATTTATATCTCAGACTATAGCCTAAATCAATTTAACCCTGGGTTGAAACCTGGTAAACAGGCTTTTCGTAAGGTTCTTCAATGGTGTTTTTGGAATCAAATATCCAACCCTAAAATGAAGGGCGAAAAAGAGAAAGAAATCGATTTTCTCAGAATAAATTTTACCGATTTTGATTAAATTTTATATATAGACCGTGTTTATCATTACAAACAAAATTTCTATTTTAATTTTTCTATAAAAATTACTTTGAGGATACAGTACATAAGCAAAATATTTCAATTTTGATTAAACTCCGTAAATGTTTGGGATAAGGAATAAGGTATCGTTACATTGTATATAGTACTTTTAATATAAAATTCCTTTTTATGAAATGTATTTATATAAAATCAATAATCTCTATTTTTATAAAATTAAATATGAATATTAAACAGATGTGCATCCTTATGTTGGGGATGTAGGGAAAACGAGATAAACATAGTGTTTTGCAGTTTTATATATTTTTTTAATAAATATAGTATTGCTCCAGTAGAAACATAGAGAGTTTAATATTTTTGGCGTAGTTATATCAAAAGTTGTCGAATATTTGTCATCAGCATGGTGGTATTAGATGATAAACATTTTAAATGAAAATAAAAATAAATCCTTGAATTCCAGGGCACAATTGATAGATATTCAAGAACTGTTTGTGTCTCCATACTAACAAAAATTTAACTATATTTTTACTGGAAGAAATATTTTATTGATTTTGACCCCAAAAAAATGTTTTGCCATGTTACAACCCCACTATGTTACCTTTTATTTACGACCATTAATAAGATAAAAGGGAGCGGGAGTAAGCTATGGAACAAGTGACAAGGGAAATTATTAGCAATATTTAAAAGAAACAATATGAACATTTTATTCAAAACTATAACTATAGAGCAGAAAACTTTACATGGGTGCATTAATCAAACAGAAATATGTTGAAAACCAAACATATAAATATTGACTTCATATCTTTAAATTGCGCAGATAATTTAAGAGAGAGTTATAAAACTCATAAATATATCCAATATTCAAACGGGTCAGTCTTGAAGAGACCGAACCCGTAACGTTGAATTTAGTACAATAAATCAAAAATATTAATATCCATCAGTATGATACATGGGCCTAGTGGGCACCTTCAAAATATTACCAAAGTTACCAAAGATATAATATATAAATATCTTATCCTGACATTTTCTAGGTCCAGGACAATGTTCCTTGGTCAACTGTTGAAATAAAATAGTCATTTTAGCGTACACGCACATCACAGTATATAATGGGTTTCGTCGCAATAGAATCAAGTTGAGAGAATTGAACACACAGTCGGGGACGTCAGTACGGCCTATTCGAAGCTTGGGATGATCACGTAGACCATTTGTTGCCATGGCTCCATCTGACCTCCAAAACCGTTTCTTCAATCACCTGATGTTTTGAAAGAAGTTCATCTATCTACCATCAGAGGGCAGGTGAATTAGTCATTCTCTAGTCGTGTCCAATACTGTCCGGCCCATTACGTGTTAGTTGAACAGGACGGAGTGGACTTCTTCTTGTTGGGACATCGTAACTCGCTCGGCCCACTCGTCGATTTAGGATGATATGTGTAGGCCAGTCTTGGTGGTTGCAAGTTTCAAAAGATTCAATCGGTAAGTACACTAACCGCTATATTATGTTGAAATTGATTATGTAAAGAGATCCTTTATTGTTCAGGATTGTTTTATTATGTCATACCAAACTACGTGAACTACAATAGTAAATAGTACACTATTATAAGGGTTCTATTAGTGTCGGTATAATTGGAGTGGGTAGTATAAATTACATAGAGTTATGCGTAAATGTCAGCATGGGGTGGGTCCTATTGTAACATAATGTAATATAATGTTACAGCTATAAAAAAAATACAAGATCACTTCTTTTCCCTCGTGTGCCCTACATAAGCACGTTAAGAGACGTTATATTATGTTGTCGTTCTCAAACAGATCTGTCAGTACACCCCTGTTCTTTACTCTTGCTCTTTGTTGCTCTTTGTGAGTGCTCCTCGTCTCTCTTCAATCCGTCTTATTCGATGAGAAATGTTTTCCTGTAGATGTCGGGTTGTGCTCTTTCTTCTTTGTTCATCTCGATATCTCGTTCGACTAAGAGGATATATAATAAGGTTGAGAGTCTTTCAATCTCGCTGACAAAAGTAGGAGATGCTAGTTTGGTCTCCGTTCAAACTACCCACTCATTTAGTATAATGGGGTTAGAAAAGAAGAAGGTTGGATTTAGAAGGTTATTTTCCTGGATTTGTGTGAAGGGAGGTAGGTAAATAATTTAGAAATATCCACCCTCAGTAAATAAAATTGGTACTCGAACCTCAATCAACCCTGTCATCGGAAATCAAGTGACGCCTTAGATCGACCCCATTAGAAATATAAGCGTTTATCCTGAACAGGTAGTAAAACGCGGTTAGAAATAATAATAAGTACGGCGCAACATACAAACTTTCTCATGAAACGTCACTAAATATCGACATTTATTAAATATTGAGTTGGATATTTTTGACGATCACTTTACTTTCTATCTGAGGTGTCGAGAGAAAGTAAAAAGAAAAGAAAGGCTCCTTTTAACATTCGTGGCTATGTATGGTGGCAAGTTAATAGGATGCAAATGGCTTATTAAAAGGATGATATGTTACTTTTTATTTTTATTATATTTTCAGTTTTTAATTTAAAAATTTTGATACAGAGAAAGTAGCTTTTTTTTTATATAAACTATGTGATTATTTTGAAAGTTTTTTCTATAGTCCTTTTCACCAAAAATGATATCTTACATTTTTATAATTCTATTTGAATAATTGGCTACTTTTTTTTTAGCTCAATAGTACCTTCATGTTCATTTAAAGAAAATCCATACTGTGTCAAAGATGTTCGCTTTATTTTAATTTTTTTTAAATAATACAGTTTTGAATTATCTGGTTTATTCTGATTTTTTGATTGTGCTTATATCTGTGTTTCAGTTTTCAACTCTCAAAAATTACGTATCTCAAATGAAAGGTTGAGTAAAAAAATTCGAAAAAAAAATTACAAATGTAAAAGAAACTTCACAAGCTCTACTCTAAAATCCAGTATTCAAGACCTAGCTTAGCCATATATTCGATTCGAGACCTCCTCTCCTCTATCCATAGAACTTCTGGAGTTCTGGATAAATAAATTAAGTTTATCTTGAATAAACTTATCGTTCTCGAACGAAGGCTTACTGCATCTACACGCAAATGTTGTGAGCCACACCAATAGAATATCCAGTTGAAATAGAGTTTGTACCGTAAATAACGTTGGAGTTGGTAGGTTGGTATTCTTGTCCCACTTTTCCGGAGGGGATTCCCTCTAAGAGTTGCCTCAGGTCACGTGACAGAATGTAAGGTCCTCCAAGCAATATCGTATGTTTTGTATGTATCCTCAGAGTGAAGATCTTTTGTTGGAACCTTCTTTTTCTTACTTAAACCTGGAGCCCTATCGTCGAAATGTTTCTTGTATACATCTAAATTGGGTGAAGATATCCAGTAAAAGGCTTACAACTCTGTTCAAGTTCATTTTAAAACTTGAAACTAGAGTTGTGTACTTCGTTATAATATCCTGAAATGTGTTTCCAAATTTGGTTTTGGCACCTTCCTTTTTTACAAGCGAACCTTAAACCCACCTGTTCCAAGAAATTCCTACATATTCAGGGGCTGAAAAGTGAGGGTAGGTCCTTAAGGCGATTGGCCCTTTTCATTTGGCATGGAAACGCAGAGCCGTAGGAACAAACGGCTATCTTCAAGAATTTCTATTTGTCTTGCAATTTTCTTTTTAGAAACGGTTTGTTCAAGAAAAGTATGCTGGTTAAGTTATACTTTTTATATACACACTTCCTTTTTAATTTTAATACCCGCCTCGGTGGCGTAGTTAGCTAACGCGCTTGTCGTGTTGAGCTCGACTACTGAGGACGGGGAGAACGAGGTTTGAATCTCGGTCGGGTGAACTGGGGGTGGTTTTTCCTAAATGGTTTTCCACTCTCCCTCCAGGCAAATGAGGGTTCACTTCCTCTAATTCAACCTTCCCAATCCCTAATCCATTAGAGTAATTAGTATTTAAAGCGTATAGCCCGAATGGGTAGTAAGACGCGGTGCTAAATATCAATATTATAATTTTAACTGTGATCAAATAACGGAAAAAAATTACATTTTTCGATATAAAACTGATGGCTTGGTAACAAATAATAAGAACATGTAACAATTAATAAACATTTATACATTATCTTAGAAGGGGTTTTGAGAATATTAACATAAATATCTCACTCGTCCTTGAGAAAACTGATATTTCCGCAACACCTGTTCGGTAGCTAGCGCCATCTATAGTTTCCGTGATCCATCTGTTCTTGTTGGCGTGGAAGGATACTTTGGTCGATTATGAAGCCACGCCATGCCTTTCACCCTCCCACCCACCATCTCATAAAATAGGTTTTAGATTTGCACTTGACTGGGCCAATGGCCTTAACAAAACTCAACTTTAATGCAGCAAAATATATGAAGTAGATTGACAGCATACATGACTCATTTGTTACTACAAAAATATCTTAGTTTTATTATAATTAAGGTCTAACTTTTATACGTTTATCTATTCATTCATTTTACGATATTCTTCTAGTAAGACTGTTTGAACCTGTCCAAGATGGGTTGTTTCATTTCTTCAAAAAAAATTAGGGAAGATTTAACATTATTGAACCACTTAGCTACGTTCTTGTACTTGCTAATATCAGTTGTCATCACCTGTGAAACGTATTAATTCTACTTGGTTACTTTTTAGTTCTAAGGTATTAATCATAACAGTGTTAATTATGTACATTTAAAAAAATCAAATCATTATAATTGCCTTTTTCCATAAATCATAAATAAGATAATTTGTAGCTTCTAATATATATATATATGAGAAATGTTAATATTATTAAACTGGCACTAACGTACGAAAGGCTTATGGTAGTAGTAAAGAGAACGTGAATGATTAAATTAATTTTTTCTGTTTTATAAAAAAATATTTTTTGGTCAAAAGATATAAAATATTTCATTAGAATTACAGAGTTTTTTTTTTTTTTCACATGGTGATATCAGACAATTCTAGAATATCTGTTATGAGTGTTCATTTATATAATGACCAGTTTTTCTCTTCATTTAAAAATTTATCGTGTGGTGTCACAATGTTTATGATAGATTTTCAACAACTGATGATATTACAATTGGAATAAAATATATTTATATGTTTCTACTGGAGTAATATTTGATTTATTTTAGCAAAAAAAAAATATTTGCCATAAAAACTGCAAAAACACTTACCCTATCTTGCGTTCCATACATATCCGCCTTAAGGTATTGTAATCACAAATAACTTATTGTCATTATATGATCATATTGAGACACGAATCTGGACCTAGAATGGTGGGGACAATTTTTCCCTAAGTCATATACATTTACTCTAATCACGATTATTCTGGTACATTTCCTCATTCCTACTACTTATGTATGTCAAGTTTTTAACAACTTTTGTGTTTAATGTGAGATTTTTTTAAAATCATAAGTAAATTTAAAATAATTTTACCCTCATATGTGTTCGTGTGGTCTAAGGCACTAACATAAAAATATGGTGGATTGTTAGGGAAGAATAGGTCATGGTTAAAGTCCCAGATGGATGTACTAAGGGTGTGTGAATGTATTCCCACTCAACCTTTACGTTAAATGTAGGTAGATTATTAATATATTCTGCCTATCACATTTACTATATTTTTTTAAGCAGTGCGTCTCACTACCTGCTTAGGTTATACAGAATTAAGGTGGGTCATGGTAGCACGTGGTATGGTAATGGCTTGACAAACACGTGGGGCCGTCTCGATTGACAGCCAGAACAGTGAGAATCTCGTAAATGTTGAACCGGTAGTAAGACTTGGTGACAACAACAAAAAAGTAGCGAGAATAGAAACAAGATTATCTCAAACCAATCTTTATAAACCCAATACCTATAAAATAACAGTACTATTATATTATTATTACTAGCACCGCGTATTACTACCCGACGCTAATGTTTAATGTTAGGGTGATTGTGATATGAAATGGAGGACCTACAGTTTAACGTGGGATCCGAACCATGGTGGAGGCCTGGCATTTCCCACATTACATTCACAAGATGTCTTGTCAGAGGTGAAGGAAGGGTTTGGTAATCAGATGAATCGGTGCCGGGACCGAGGATTGAACCCTGGACTCCAGCACAGAAGACTACTATAATAAAATGTTAATAATTTTACCGTAAGGAAAATTGTGTTATAAATGTCCCTGCTTATGAAAATTGGACTGTATATAATTATATAGATAAGGGACATCTTTAAAAAACATTTCAAATCCTGTGAATTAATATTTTCCACTGTCCCTTCTGTCTTTCCTTAGACATGAGTGATTTCAAGACCCACTTCGTTGGTCGTATGGTCTAAGGCGTCACTCTAGCAATATACTGTACTGCTGAGGGTGGGGAGATCAGGGTTCAAATCTCGGTCGAGTGTACAGAGGGTGTTTTTATACTAAGTACTTTTATACTCTTATTTCACGCAATTAAGAGTACACTTATCCTAAATTCAAGCTTCCTCATCCCTAACCCATTAATATAATTAATACATATGCGGATAACCAGAACAGGTATTAA